>JAULBZ010002007.1:0-19915 GCA_032360805.1 Neoturris breviconis
ATATCTTGAGAACCGTTGAATATTTTTACATGAAATAAAAAGCACTATTATTTATTTTTCAAGCTCTTCAATATGAGTTCAACTTGTATTTTTACCTCGGAATCCCTTTAAGGACAAATGTTTACAATATATTCTTGTGACGTTTTTTCGCAAGCTGTTCATAATTCAAACATGTCTGGTAAAAGCAGTGAGTCTATCAAAGTGAATGACTTTTATTGTTCAAGTTATTCTAACCATAGTTTTCTTGTGACAATACCTTTGAACAGTCAACACCAGGCTATACTAACGAACCATAATACATAGAGTCTGATCTGAAAAAACTTCCAGGATTTAACACAGCATGAAGTAAACGTTGTGTCTTAACAAAACTGTCCTTTAGACAGCATACATCTTGCATCGAAGAAGAAACAGAATCTTCAAAGAATTCCGTGCAATGTCCAATGACTAAATCATTATTTCTTTTATTTACACTGTTATACGCATGTCATGTTTACAAGTTTGAATAGGAAATTAAAAATTCTAGTTTTATGCATGAGTAATTTAGAATAAGTAGATAGCATAATAGAATAGATTAATCAAGCGAAAATAAGGCATCAATTATTATACCCATACAATCATCATATGACCTCAGAACATGTGTGATCACTTATGTGTTTATATATTTTGCTTCACGAAATGACATCAGAAAAAGAACAGGATTATTCATAAAACGTTTACTCAAATGGGCAGGGCGAGTGATTTTCTATGTCAATTTTCAGCCGAACCAAGTAATATTGCAAAGAAAACTTTTACAGAGTGATATTTCAGATAATTCTGAACAATTTATGATCAAATTTCCGTACTCTTGTTAGTTCTCCTTTAAGCCAGTACCATTCCCAGATATTACTAGGTCCCTCATATAAATCTCAAAATAACAGTCAGACTTCACCTGAGGCTTGCTAATATTTGATGTTTTTTAAAAGACAAACAAAACTTCTGCATACATCGAATAAGCCTATTGATAATTTGAAGCATGGTAATATATCCATGGAAGTTCTTTATTCTCGAATGGAGATTTTTTTGTCTCAAATAATTTCAGGGGTTGTTTGGACAAGTTACTCAGTGATTAAAATAAGAGTAAATAATCACTGTGGAGGAAGTATTTTTGAGCATCGCTTCAGGATTTGTAAAAATCCTTCCTTCGCAATGATTATACACTCTTATTTTGACTACTGCTTGTGTAAAAGTGATAATATTTTCCATTTAGTATTTCGTAATGGACTATTACAGTGGTGGTGACCTGTTAACATTACTTAGCAAATATGAAGACCATATACCAGAACAGATGCTGAAATTTTATGCTGCTGAAATTATTTTAGCTATTGATTCTATTCATCAATTGAATTATGTTCATCGGTATTTATAAATATTCTCATCTTGCTTCCATTTATAGTCAGTGCTTAAAATAGGAGCAAATAGTTGTTGTGGAGGAGGGCTAAAAAGGCTGAATGTATCCTTAAAAATCACTCTTTCGTAGTGAATAATTTGTTTTTATTTGTTTGTATTATAGAATGCCAACCCTTATTCATGTGGATGATGTTAGATGGCTTTTTCAGCTAGCATTCCATGAAATTTACCCACTGGGTTCAGGAATTTGGTGTAAATTTGTTAAATATAATAAAATAACTTTAGAGGAGATTAGTTTTATTAAACCATTCACAACGGGAAATTTTAATCCTGTATACATAATGTTGCACGTAGTTACCTAGATACCTTTTTCAGGCACTATGCTTTCCAACACTATAGCAAGCTTAAATATTTTCTAAGCCTTTATACTCTGTTCATCCAACCTTTCAGGGGTATTAATTATATAGAGGATTTCTGTTACAACAGTTTAATGTTTTAAAATTTCAGCGTTACTATAATACCAAATACAGATCACTTTAGGAGAGTCAAAAATATAAAGTTCAGGCCTCTGAATTCACGACGGCATTCATGGAGGCTCCAAAGATGCTCCTCCACATTAAAATGCCGACGTGAAATCTTTTTGAGAATTACTTTAGGCTTTGTACCCTGAATCTATGTTCAATAGTCACACCTCCACAGTGATTATATACTGTTATTTTTAATACTGTCTATCTATATTTTTAGTGATATCAAACCAGATAATGTACTAATTGATGTCACTGGTCATGTCCGATTAGCCGATTTTGGTTCTTGTCTTAAAATTGAAAAGGATGGTTTTGTTAAATGTTCTGTTGCTGTCGGTACCCCTGATTACATAAGTCCAGAAATCCTTCAGGTATGATGTGAAGTGCTTGAAATAAAAACAAATAGTCAATGTGGAGGAGTGATGCTCAAAAATCCCTCCATCACAGTGATAATAATAGGACATCTAACTATACATACATTTTTCGTTCTTAAAGACCCTCTTTAGACCCTAATACTAGTACTGAAAAATTTAGATACAAAGACAGTTATTACACGACTATATATGATATGTGTGAAGAATTTTAAATCTAGCATTCGAAATATGAGCAACTGTGGAGGAGAGATTTTTGAGCGTTGCTTCAGGTTAGCAAGCCTAAAATAACGCTCAAAAATTTCTCCTCCATATAGATTATTTGCTTTTATGTTGAACACTGGCCTCACTTATTTTTAAGGCAATGGAGGCCGGTAAAGGTCAGTATGGTAAAGAATGTGATTGGTGGTCGTTAGGAATATGTTGTTATGAAATGATTTATGGTGAAACACCGTTTTATGCTGAATCTCTTGTTGAAACATATGGAAAGATTATGGATCATAAGGTAGGTCATTTCAAAACCCCGCGTTTAAAATAAGAACAAATAATGACTGTAGAGGAGGGATTTTTAAGCATTAGTCTGAAGTAATGCTCATAAATCACTCCTCCTCAAATTAAGAGCGAATAATCACTGTTTAAGAATTTTTTAGTATAGATTCAGGCTATAAAGCCTGAAGCAGTGCTCAAAAATCCTTTCTCCACAGTGATTATTTGCTCTTATCTTGACTTTATACTCAAAATTATTGCTCCTCAAGTACTGTATACTTCAAATCTCATAGAAACCAAGCCTGAATATAACTGCCAGACATCACCTGTGGAGGAGTGTTTTTAATATAGTGCTCAGCTTTTAAAAGCTGAACACTACCATACTCAAAAAACACCCATCCACAGGTGATGTCTGGCAGTTATATTCAGGCGTGGAAACATTGAGCACCAGTGATCTTATAATGGAACAGTTACTTTATAGCGAAGAAACCAGTTGAAAGATCATAATGTCCTTTGACAGTTTCATTTTACTTAAAATTTAATTTTGTCCAAAGGGTTTTTTGAGCATAGCTTGAGGCTTCATAGCTTGGAGCTATGCTCTAAAATCACTCCTCTACAATGATTATTTGCTTTTATTTCAACTACTGTCTCTTTTACACTTTTTTTAGAGTAAATTTATTTTTCCTGATGATTATGAAGTTTCTCCTGAATGCAGAGACCTTATGTCAAAGTAAGTCTCGTTACTTCAAACAGTAGGTTTTGTAGCATGAAACAATCTTCAAATTTTGTCAATCCAAAGTATATCTTGTTCGGTGTTCAAAATAAGAGCAAATAATCACTGTGGAGGAGAGATATTTGAGCATGGCTTCAGGCTTTCTAGCCTGAAGCTATGCTCATAAATCTCTCTGCAGTGATTATTTGCTCTTATTTTAAACACTGTTGTTACTTCAAGACCTTAATTTGTTTATTGATAAAATGTTTCATTAGTATAATGAGATTAGCACTCATTAAAGTTTATTTTCTTTCTCACCTTATAATAACGATTTAACAGAATTCAAAGAGGTCAACTATTAAAGGAGAGCTAACTCATTTGAAGGATAAACTAAGAAAAAAACATGGCAAAACATTTATTTCACACAAACTAATGCAGCAGGTTACAGTAATCTGATTTAGCAAAGAGAACGTCAAATATATTCCAAGTTCAAAATAAGTTTATCGATTTTTGTATGTGATGTATGGTATGTTAGACTTAAAAACCTTAAAGGAAATCCGAAATTCATAATTTGAATTCACCACCAATGTAAACAAACCGTCGTTCAGCATAATATAATATGGTTAAGTACCGTGAAGAACGTTGACTAATACTGATGTGAAAAATAAATGTGTAATATACCAAACAGATCAAGATCTTATCAAAACAAACTAAAAGTCGTTGTTTGAAAGAATTTCGGATTTCCTTTAAGTCTCTCTTTAAAGAGTGTTTTCATTGAAAACTGAGCATAATTTGTTAACGTTTCTTCCTCAAATTAAAAACAGTTATAAATGTTAATATTTAGACTTGTATGCGATTCATCTGTGAGACTTGGAAGAACTGGAATTAAAGCTTTTAAATCACACCCTTTTTTTGAAGGAATTGATTGGGACAATATTTTTGATCGTAAGTAATAGTTTTAAATCACATGATCTGTACTTACAACAGGGGTTAAAATAACTACTGGTGAACACTGCGATGGGGGGAGAATATTTCAGAATTTTTTCAGTCAATTTAGTTGAAAATATTCTGAAAAATCTCCTCCACAGTGATGACTGACATTTATTTTAACCTCTGTTACTGTGGAATGGTTTTTCAAAATAATTTTCTATTTTATATCAGCAAAGAACAAATCTTAAAATAATTGCTGGACATCACCTGTGGAGGAATGTTTTTGGTACAGTTTTCACCTGCACATCTCAAAAGCACTCATCCACAGGTTATGTCAGACTTATTTTAAGACTTGAAAGAAGAGATCTCATTCAGCAAACGGAAAGTGTTTTCTGTACAAATTTAGCCATTTCTGTCTTCTTTCAATCTAAGAAAATACAGATATTTTGACATATTGTTTTCTTATAGTTTTGTGCAAGCTAGATATGTGTCATGGAATTCCGCAAATGCTGAACATTTAATGCAATCTTCTTTTACTTGTTTATAATTGTCAGCTTTATGCTAAACATATTTTGATACCATAACATTAACACAATCTGCGCCTTTATTTATGCTGCATTTACTAGTTCCCCATAATATGTCTCAAAAGTCGTTGGTAATTTCACATAAGAGTAAATAAACGTTATACCACAGTGATAATTTGTATTCATTCTAAGTATTGTAGTATTAATGTTATTTATTAGGCACACCACCATATGTTCCAGAACTAGATGGTCCTGCTGATGTTTCAAATTTTGATGTTGATGATTTGATGGAAGCAAAACCTCAAGTAGGTTCAACATAGTTTTACTTTTTGACGGGTGCCCGTAGGATCACTCGTCTTTGGTTTTGTATTTCTGGGTCTGTGGGTGTGTAACAATTTTTTTCAGTACTGATAGAAACTGTTCATTTCCACCTGCAAATAGTGTTTTCTATCAAAGTCTCTAATGTAGATGTAAAAAGAATTAGTTATAACAGTTGTCGAAATATTAGTAAATAATGACTGTGGAGGAGGGATTTTTGAGCATTTCTTTCTAACCTGAAGCAATGCTCAAAAATCACTCCTCCACAGTGATTATTTTCTCTTATTTCAAACAAATTACAGATTTGGAGTAAATGAAGAAATTACATATTATTAAAAATGGTTAGCAAAATGAAAGTGTGACCCCTTAATTCATACCATGCACGAATTCTAAATGAAACCATTACATTTGTTGAAAGCGACGTCACCTGCCTTAATAACTAAAATAATGTCCATCTATTTCTACGTACAGGAGTTTGCACCAATACCTTCTCAACAAGTATTCACTGGTCACCATCTACCTTTTGTTGGATTTAGTTACACAAAGGACAGGTAAGATACAGTAGTCGAAATAAGAGTATTAAAATCACTGTTGAGGAGGGATTTTTGTGTATACAGTAGAAAGATACTCAAAAACAGTAATTATTTACTCTTTATTTACTGTTCGAAATAAGGGCTTTTAATAACTGTGCATAAGCAATGTTTGAGCTTAGGGACCATCTCCAAAATTTGTTCCCAGGGAAAGAGTGCTGAATCAATGATCTTGCAATTAATTGGTTCCCGAAGAAACCAATAAATTGCAAACTCATTGACTTAACACTCTCCATCATAGATTAATTTTTCACAAAATTATTGAATTTTACTTTTTAAAAGCTGCTAAGATATCTGCTTTTGGTAACAAATTTTGGTGACAGCTCCTTAAGAATCACTCCATCGTGATTATTTGCTTTTACATTGGAGCACTATATCACATTTAGGTGATCTGCGGAAATGCTATTGTAAATATTAAAATTTTGTGGTTGGAGGAAAATGTTTTAGAAGTGTTGTTACAAAGATCGTAATGAAATTAATTTTTCTTTGCAAAATCTCAATATGCTGCAAATAGATGCTAATTTTAATATGAATTGATAGAGTTTGAGGAAACCTATGAACATGATTTTTAATCCTATAAATGTATGGAAAGGTTTTAGTGAGAAATTTAATTCTTATTCCATAGCATGTGTACAAATTCTTCAAAATAAAAGTCTGATTATTATTATTATTTTATATGTGTAGTGCTCTTGCTGATTCTGCCGAGACATCAATATTAAGAAGAGAAGAACCAGAGGGTGCACCTAGTAGTAAAGGTAATTCAGTACTCAAAATAAGAGGAAATAATCACTGCGAAGGAGGTATATTTAATATACGCTCAAAAGTCACTCATCCACAATGATTATTTCCTCTTGTTTTGAGCATTATATTAGATGTAAATGTGGTTATATCTTCTGTTTACTCTATATGGGCATGGTTAACCATAACCATGGTTATACAATTGTAAATTCCCCCTGGAAGTAGGTAGGGGAGAGGGGGGACTTAGTTAAGGTTTCTATAGAGGGATAGTTGTAAATCATTCTTTTCAAACATTAACAAATTCAAGTATATTTTAAGTTGACTCATTGCTGTGCTATGTTGCCATATACTAGTGAGAAAAACTTTTCAAATTCTGCAGTAAAGACACTTCACTGCTGACTTTGCACAAGTTTTTGTTATCTGGTTAATCACTAAAAATGCTCAAAAGTAGTCACTCTTCCACTATGGTTAGGAACCGTCTCCAAAATTCGTTTTAAAAGGCGGTTATTTTAGCATCTTTGAAAAAGCCAAAATCGATAAATTTAAGAAAAATTAATCTGCGATGAAAAGCGTTAAGTCAACGAGCTTGCATTTGATTGGAACTCCTTCTCTGCAAATGAATTTTGGAGAAGGCTATTTATGTTTTTACTCTTATTGTTATATTATAATGGCAGATAGATGTAGTGGTCGAAATAAATCAAAAACCACTGGATTGAAGCTGTGCTCAAAAAACTCCTCCACAGTGATTAATTGCTTTTATTTTAACCACTGTGTATTGTTTTCATTTCTTTTAGCTTCTAACGAAGATGTGAGCTCTTTAGAAAAGAAAATAATAACACTGAGGAAAGAGAAATCGGAATTACAAAAGAAATTAGAAGGTTTGTTAGGGACCATTTCAAAATTTTGCTCCAAAACCATCTTTGATAGGATTAAATCAACTAAAATTGAGAAAATTCAACAAAAATGTGTTCATACAGAAGTGTCTTACGTCAATGAGCTTGCAGTGGATTGGTTCTTTTGGTACGAAGAAACCAATCCATTGCAAGATCACTGACTCGGTACTCTCCTCTGTAGGTTTTTTTTTGAGATGCTCCCTTAGCACGAATCTAAAATGATAAAATAGTATCTGTGAAGAAGAGTACTGATGAAATATTCTACCAGAGACATCGATCTCTTTGATTAAATTTGAGTCATTTCTTATCCAATTGGTTGAAATAAGAGCAAATAATCACTATGGAGGAATGATATTTGAGCATAGCTTCAGGCTACAATGCTCAAAAACTGCTCCTTCACAGCGATTATTTTGCTCTTTTTTTAAGCAAGAAATAAACACATACCAGTGGTCAAAAAAAAGAAAAATAATCACTATGGAGGAGTGATTTTCTCTCCTCCACAGTGATTTTTTCTACTCTTTTTCAACACTGGATGTCGGCATTGATTATTCCCTTCATTGTATGAACGCTTATTTCTAAAATTAATCTTTACTTTTAGATTCTCTGAAAAGTACAGTTAAACCTAGACCAAGAACTTCAATGAATGAGGGAAGCAAATCATCTACTGCAGAACTTGTAGCTGCAAAGAAAAAACTAACTGGTATGCAATGGTTGAAATATGAGCAAATAATCACTGTGGAGGAGAGATTTTAGAGAATTTAGTCGAAATCACTCTCCTCCATAGTGATTATTTGCTCTTATTTCGACCACTGGTATGTACTTATATCTTGCAACAAATAATCACTGTGGATAAGTGATTTTTGAGCATTGCTTCAGGAATCTCTCCGCAGTGATTATTTACTCTTATTTTAAACATTGCTTTGTTTGTACGCCTGGATCCTTTAGTTTATTTGCCATGATATGATTATATTTTTATTTGAAACCCATTTTTCTATAGTAAGTAAGCTACCCCAGTTATATTCCTAGTTAGGGAAGACTGTGTTTTTTTTAAAAACAAGCAGAATAAAAATATTCATTGCATGCTTTGATAGTATTCCATTTTAATGTTAGATATTGAACAATCACTCAAGACTTTACAAAAGGAAAATGCTGAGTTGGAATCATCCCGAAAAAATACAGAAATTCAAAAAGATGGTATTTATATATCTTTATTAAAGGAGAACAATGGTCAAAAAATTTCTGCTGTTTATTTCTTAGATTAAAGCTATACAATGATTGTTGAGGAGAAAAAAATGTCACTACTTTGTCCATAATTTACACTCATAGTGACCTACGGTGGTCGTAATCTGTCTGCTTTTTTATTTGGTTACCATAAAGTTTAAGCTATAACATGACGCCACATGCGCTACTTCTGTAACTATGCTATGTAGTAGTCGTGAAATAATGAGAACTTTGATAACGAAAAAGAGAACTCTGCAAGATAGAAAACGTGTGATGGCCAATGTATATCAATGATGACTTTTGCCAAAAATTTGTCCTGACAGGACAAGATACAAGGTTCTAGAAGATTTGTTCGTAGTTTGTGAATTTTTATTTTAAATCTTCATTTTCTATACTCACATAAAACCATGATAAAACCTCTACTTAACGTTTACTGTATATAATATATCCAATGTCATCTAAAGTCGATAAAGTTTGTACCTATCTACAAGAAAAATAAATTATTTGCTTCGAAAAACATTTCAGTTTTTTTGAACGTTTGATAAAATTTAATGATATTTTATGAATTTTTAGACATCTCAGACTTCAAATTCAGAAGAAAAAAATTCAGACCTTAGTTCTCCTTTAACAGATTTTATGGTCTCACGTGAAAAAAAGTATTATAAAAACAATCACTGCGGAGGAGGGTTTATTTAGTGTAGCTTAAGACTTTGTAGCCTTCTAGGCTTAAAATCGCTTCTTGCTCTCTTTCGACCTTTGAAATTTAATAGCACCTTCAAATAATCAATTGGAGAGGCCATCTCAAAAGCTCAACAACAAAAAAACGTACAGAGGAGAATTTTGAGTCAACGATCTTGCAATGAATTGTTTTTTTGAACCGAAAAACTAATCCATTGCAAGCTCGTTGACATAACACCCTTCTGCGCAGATTCATTTTCGTTAAATTTGGTCAAGTTTATTTTCTTTAAATCTACACAAACTTACTTACTGTCTGATTTAACGTTTTCGGACAGTAAGTAAGTTTGTGTATTATTTTTATTCAAACTTTTGAGATATTCTGTTATACTATTGTTGTGAGGGAATCTATTTTTCTCTGGCTATTTGTGTTGGCAATGAGACAATAAGTTAAAATGTCTTATATTTGTAGTGGTCGAAATTAGAGCAAATAGCATAGCATAGTATACTAAAAAATCACTTCTTCGCAGTGATTATTTGCTCTTATTTCGACCACTTATTTGCTCCTACAGAGTTATCCAGTAAAGTCAAAGAACTTGAAAGAAATAAGAGAGTGTTAAAAAAAGATAAAGAGGTTGCTGACAATGAAGTAACGGAACTAAAAAACAAAATTACTAATATACAACAAGACCACAAAGAAGCTAAAGGTCAACGTAAACAAGCTATGGACGAATTCGGTGATTTAAATGATAAACTTGCTGAAGTACGATCACAGAAAATGAAGTTGTCTCGTTTAGTTCGAGAAAAAGAAGAAGAAATAGAAAATACTATGAATAAGTTAGATCAATCAAGGCAAGACCTACGTGCCTCTGAAAAGAACAAACGTGAATTGATCACGCAAGTAGAAGAAGTTCAGTCAAATCTTCATAAAGAAACTAAACTACGGGCAAAAGCTGATTTGTACTGCCAACAGTTAGAGGATGAAATTGATTCTGTTAAAAGTAAAAAATATGTAGGTCCATCACGCAAAGATCAGGATCAAGAAGTTTCAAAACTAAAATCAGAAATCGATAAGATGAAACGGGAACATGAAGAGAACATAACAAAGGAAAAGAAAAGGTCTTCAGTTGATATAAAGGTCAGTAAAATAAACAAGATTGACAGACTTTTGTATATCACACACACTGGTCAAAATAAGAGCAAATAATCACTGTGATTGAGTGATTTTTGAGCATATATTGTCTGAAGCTATGCTCAAAAATCCCTCCTTTACAGTGATTATTTACTCTTATTTCGACCACTGTTACATATTGTTGAATAGAACAGTAACATTGAAGATTTAATTAATAATCTGATGTACATATGGGCATAGTAGTTATTCTAACACACTTCATTAATAGTGGCACAGCATTGTTGGAAATTTCTTGCAGATTTTGCCAATTGAATTTTGCAAGTGTAATCTTCTTCGTTATGAGTGATGGTGTATCAAGCACGGTATTGAAACTTATATTGATGGAGTCATTTGTTAATAAATGGTTAGAGCGCCTATTTCAAAGATATATGTCCAGTTAATAATATGCTAATATTTCTAACATGACCTGCGATCTCATACAAAATATTATAAATCTTTTTTGTATTACTTCTAGATGCTTAAAGAAAAGGTTGCTGAGACAGAACAAACTAACAGCTCGTTAGAACAAGAGGTATTTCAACATTAATATATTTGTCATTTTTCTCCACATAAAATTTTGCGTGGAAACAACAAATACATTGATTCCGTCAGTGTTTTTCTTATTGTTTATGGTAATCAAACTGGTTATGATGTGGTTATGATTATGGTGTTGTTAATGATATAAGGTTGTGGGCATGGTTATGGTATGGTTATGGTTATGGTATGGGTATGGTATGGTATGGTATGGTTATGGTATGGTTATGGTATGGTATGGTATGGTATGGTATGGTATGGTATGGTATGGTATGGTATGGTATGGTTATGGTATGGTTATGGTATGGTTATAGATATTGTTTATGATTAATAGTTATAGTTAATAGTTATGGTTTGTGGATCTGGTTTATGGTTATAGTTATGGTTTATTGTTATGGGTTATGGTTATGATTTATGGTTCTGGTTTATGTTTGCGGTTACGGTTTATGGATTATGATTTATGGGTATGGTTCAAAGTTGTGGTTACGTTTAGCATAATGGTTATGGTTAAAGGTTTGGTATGGTTATAGTTTTGGTATGGTTATGGTTTTGATATGGTTATGGTATGGCTATGGTTTATAGTTGTGGTTTATGGTTATGCTTTATAGTTATCCTTTATGGTTATGATATATGGTTATGGTGGCAAGTTGATACAATTTCTCTAAATAAGTAAACTAATCATGACTGATTAATTCCGCGCAAACCCTTCGGCCCACATGGGCAATTAAGTCATACCACCAGCATTTTGTCATTTCTAATTCTAAAAACTACGCATAAGCAAAACGTTGCCTAACCGGTAGAAATCCTTCGGCCGTCATGCGGCTGTTTTACTGATTTCCGAACAGAAGTAGTTTTGCAGCATTCTGAAAATTTGTAGTTTCGTTGTTGGCTTGAATTTTCAAAATAGATGATATTTCTATTAGAATATCACCTTATTAATTAAATATTATTTTCGACAAATCTTTATCCGTTGAAACTTTTCGTTGATAATGTAAACAAAAAATTATTATGTTGAGAAGAGACCTATTTCTCATACGACTTTTTTCACTGCTTGATAGTAAATATTGACGATCAAAAATATTAATTTGCATAACGCGTAGACGTTTGTTTATCTCAACATCACAAGATCACTGATGTAAAGACAGATCAGACGGACATCACGTTTCGGTTGCTATTGGTTGCTATTGAGACTTGAATTTGTTTCTAAGCATCTCCTGATTCTCAAAGAAATCCAATTGTTTGTCAATCTTCAAATTCTTTGCTATATTACTCTTATTCACAGATGCGCAATAGACGTTTTCACAAATGATGAAAACGAGGCGTTGTTGTTCAACGTATGAACTTGTTACAATGCAATAACTTCCTTTTTGTGCTGCGTATTCATCATCTGCGAAATCGTCAATCAGGACGGGAAGTAATTCAGTTTTGTATGTTAGAAAGCTCCAAATTTTAGGTGTGATGTGACTGAGATAGTTTTTTGGTACGTTTTATGCTTTCGCTCCTATCCACGCTAATATCCCACCTCCACCCCAAATAGTAACTATCTTGATAAACAAGATTTTTTCATGTTTAATGCTTATCAACATTTCAATTAATTTTAATGAATATATGTTTCACCACCTGTTTTATGTATTTGTTTGCGCGCGTAAGGCTCTACAAAGGAGAGTGTGTAACTATTCTACTTTATTGAGCAATGTTGTTTCAGGTTGTAATCTTCGTACCGTAATGGCACAAAACGAAGTTACGACTTTCTACGGAAAAAACATGGACGATACTAGAGCGACACTTGGCAAACTTACTAGTCCGCGACATTGCATTGGGAAGGAAATACAAATATGGACACCTAAAGGCTGGAGGTTATCTGGTGATATGCATGCAAAGATTAGTAAAGATAATGAAGTATTAGTAAGTTATCGCCTTTGATTTATTTTTTAAAAACCTGTATTAATTTTAGTATACCTTAGCGAAAGTGCAAATTCAACTACCGTAAATGTTCTAATTCTAAGTCTCGTAATTAGCGCCGGTCTCATGTAAATACCGGATACATCTCAATAAATATTAATTTGGCCCCGTCTCTCATAAGCACCCCCAGTTATCAAAAAACATGATGAAAATGATCCACTCGATGTCGAAGAAGCTGCAGAGATGTTGCTAGACAGAAGATGAATTTGTGGGCATTCCTTAACACTATTTATTAGTACTGAGATTTTTAGAGCTCTGTAACACTGGGGGGGGGGGAGATTCTACCCTCCCCTTTCATTTTTTTAATGACGTCAGCATCTTTCTGATGACGTCATCACAAATCATATAACATAGCAAATATTTCTTTATAGTATTTCTTAAAAAAAATGTTTTCTAAGTATTGCCATTAAAAGAGTTATATAAAAACTTTTCTAATTCTGTTTTCAGTTTTAGATGAGCAATGTCTTGATGTTTCAATTAGTGTCCGAGTTTTAAGTGAAAACCTTGCAAAATACCAAAAATTCCATCCAAAAATCTGAAATAAATCCAGGGAAAACGGATTTGTCATGTGACCAAACATGGTTAAAAACATTTATTTCATGATTTCAAGTAATTTGGTCAAGTTTTATGCTACAAAGAGTATCCAGACACAAGTTATGTCAAAACAACGAATTGATGATTTGCAAAGGATTTCCCACTTAAAAATAGGTGGTTTTAGGTTATGACCAGAAATACTGATCAAAAGATGACATGAAGCTTAAATTTTTAGCATATGTGTGATTTTTACTAAATGTTGGAAAGTTTCAGCACAATAGCTATATTTGTTAAAAAGTCATACTGCATAATATATAAACACCGGTCTCTTATTAGCTCCCTCGGGGGCGCTAGAGCATTTACGGCATAACAAATTTAACCCGAAAAACATTAACGCGAATTTTCGAAAAAATGGATTCAGAAAAGAATTAACGCGAATTTTTTATTTTTTATTACAATGTATGTTCTCACTTCGTAACAGGGTAAGGTTAAATTAAATTGTACTCTTCTTCCTTAGATTTCATGGAAAAAATCTACAGATATAGATGGACAATTGTTTAAACTTAGTCTATCCACATGCAGCCCTCTACCAAGTAAAGCTTGTTTATTGTTTAAAAATATTGATGGAAACAGAACCTGTAAGTGTTTTATACAAAATCCTTACCAGCATCTACTGTCCTCTTTTATATAAGTGCAACACATTATGATCATGTGCTACTTCTGGCTTCTAAAGTACAACGAATTTTTCGATGTTCAACCTTTATGTCATTTTTTCCATGACTAAATATTTGTAATACACGTTTTTTTATAAGAAACAGTTTTATAAGAAGCAGTACTGAATTTAGGCCAAAAAATAATAACACAGGACTAAGATTTGTAAGGTAAGAAACAGCCATATATCTCTTTCGAGCTTTATTAACCTCTGAAATGTATGCACAAATGTATACAAAAAAAAACAGTTCTTGCAGAAGCAAGACACGTTAAGCGAACCATTTAATTTCTTTAGTATCTTTTGATAGGTTTTATGTTTTTATCAGTACTGTTTTAATTTTTAGACCTCCACTCTTCATATTTGGCGTGCGCGTACGTACGAACAGTAATTATAAAAATATTCGTTGCGAACAAATTTGTTCGCAGCGGTAGTAGACCAGCCTGAGCTCCAGTCTCGTAGTGGTTCGTGATCATTAGAAGTACTTTTTTTCCCTAATTTTTTATTTTTATTCAAGCAGTGTTCTGTGTCATGTTCTTTACATATTTACAAAATTTTAAGGCAACAGATGACGTCACTTTCAATCAATATAATGGCTATGCTATTTATGTTATGATACGAAAATGTGACCTCTTCGGTGTGCTATAACAAATTTGAATTCCAATAAAGGGTGATCCATGGCAAGTACCAGCAAGTGAGTGGTTGGCCGCTCCTGGTGCATGGGTCGCGGCGCTCCTAGATGTCTACCTAGAGATTCCAGTTTATAAAAGTGGTGTGAGGGTGACGGACAGCTTACGTGGAATGCCTCTAAACCTTTCTAAATTGTATTGTCGTGCAAAAATAAACTATAAATCTATTTCAGATATCCTTCCAGCAACAAAAGAGCCTGTGATATCGACAATTGCTCCAACTACTGTTATATCAACAGGTGGATCCAAAGGAAGTTCTTCAAATACAACAATCATAGCTCTTGGGGTATCTTGTGCTATTTTGATTCTTATAGCAATAACAGTGTTTTTGTTGTGGTGTATGAAAAGGTAAAAATTCTAAATTCTAAATAAAAATTCTATCTGTATATTTTTATATATTGAAAAAACGTTGTTATCGACATATCGAGTATAGCCCGAGATAACCCATTTACAAACATTGGCCGTCGAATTTATAGTGATCTGAAAGTGTAGAATCAATCTTTTTCTATTTCTGAAACTTTCCACGAGATATTTGACTTTCTCTACAAACATTCATTGATTACATACAGTTTTGTTCTTTCAGAGAGAAGTCAAGGAACGAAGAAAACAGTTGTATGGTATGTGTGATTTTTATGGTCATTTGTATATGACACCTGACCTCCGGGACTTATTTAGAAGAATTTGTTTTTAAGTGTGTCGGGGCGGGGGAGAGGGAGAGGGAGGTACTCGATACTAGAATTTGCATAATTTCAATAAACTCGTCATCTCAACTGTCTTTGTCAAGCAAAATAGCTGATAGCTAAGAGGTAACGTTCTCAGGTTGTTCTGGTTGTGATCGTATAAAAGGACTCCCATCTACAACGAATAAGCCATCATGTACCTGGGAGCTTATTTGAGTGAGGACTTACTTAACTCTTTCCTGACGCTTACCCGTATTTTCAATAATTTACAGTTATTTATTACTTCTTCATTATCGGGGGTGAAAATAACAAACACATTTTCTGAAGCGTGATTAAAAGCTCTACACAACTTCACAATTTGTTTTTTAACTAACTCAAAAAGAATAAAAACGATTCGAAAATCTCGTATTTTTTACGTGTTTCAACCTTTCACAGGCTTCAAGTCCCCTTGGCGACCATTACATTTTTCGGCGAAACGTTCTAACCAAATATCTCTTACGAAAAATAAGTGCACCTCGTTTTTTTACTTTAAGTTGAAAACCCGTTGTGCAATTGAAGTTTAAGCGGGACAGCCCTACTAA
Source organism: Neoturris breviconis (assembly GCA_032360805.1). NCBI lineage: Eukaryota > Metazoa > Cnidaria > Hydrozoa > Anthoathecata > Pandeidae > Neoturris > Neoturris breviconis. The sequence continues at coordinate 16,229 of JAULBZ010002007.1, forward strand.
GATGAGTTTTTTCCAAGAGACTTTGTCAAGCAAATAATGGTTACTCGAGTTATAAACATTTTTTTTGCATAACGTGGGGTCGCGTGGAAATAAGTTTCGCGAAAAAATAGATCACGTGACCTTAGATCTCACCAAAGGTAAAAAACGAAGAGAGTTGCAGAGAGCTCGGAAATATGTGGTAGTTTTCGAGATATTTATAAAATACTGAACATGTGTTTATAGGTTGAATACTATCCTTAAACTCATTCGACTTTAATAGGAGAGGAAGTCTTTTATGGAGGCGTTTATAGGAGAGGAAGTGCTTTTTCTGCTTTTTGTAGGATTGGTTTAATATGAAAGGATTATGTTCAGAAAAACCTGTCGAAGATGGTGATAATATTTATGAAGATATTGGAAAAACTAGGTTACAGGCTATACAAAAAAGAGGTATTTATTTATTTGTTTTTCGTTCATTATCATAAGGATGTAGCGTTCGAAATAATGGTAAATAGTCACTGTGGAGGAGGGATACTTGAGCATAGCTCCATGTTTTATAGCCTGAAGGTATGCCCAAAAATCATTCCTCCACATGATTATTTACTGTCATTTCGAACACTGAGGATGCAAAATACTGTGGAGTAGTGCGTTGTTAGTGTAGTTCAGGTCTCCTCCACAGAGCTTATCTGTAGTACTTGGAGCCTTATCACAGCCATATATATAGTAACCTCATCTCAATAAAAGATTTAGAGAAGCTATGAAGAAGGAAAAACTGACCAGTTCTCTTCTACATGAATGTTATTTTGAAGATTTGGTTTTACAAACGAAAAGCTACTTCAAGAAATTTATTTTTGATTACCGTAATACCTCTATTAAACGCCCCGTTCTTTTAAACGCCTATTAGAACGAAACATTTATAATAAACGCGCAGGAAAAGAGTAGATAAACATTTTTTTTTGGATCTGTACTTGCAAACATCTGACCATTATGGAGGAAAATTGCCATACACGCCTTTTTAGTGACTTAGAGCGTGGTTTACCGTATTTGCCCTATTTCACGTCTATCCCCTCTCTTTTTAACGCCCCCTTAAAGGCAAAATATTTAACCACGCCCTCCTTTTTAACGCCCTTTCCTAATAAATAGGAAAGTAAAAGCGAACGCTTCGTTAGTAGATCTTTCACAAATAACAAGAACGAGGTGTTTGTTGTTCAAAGTAGAAAATTGTTGCAATGCAATAACTTCCTTTTTGTACAGGTTTAAACACCCCCCCTTAAAAATCGAAATAGCTAATAAACGCCCCGGACGTATATTTGTAGTAACATGGATTCTATTATTATTTAGGTACGGTTATGCATAGACCGAGCGAAGATATATATCTAACTCCTGTTGATCCACGAAAATCGTATAACAGACCACCGGTAGAAGAGACTCCTTATACATATGTTCAACATGTTGACGATGCTTACGAAGATATTCCACAGCCACCTGCTGAAGATTATTACACACCAACGCCTGACGATCATCCTGTACCAAAGGTTGATGATACTTATGAGGCACCATGTGAAGAAAAAGCTGATGTTTTATACGAAGCCCCTTGTGAAGAATCACAAGACGACGCTTATGAGACGCCAGTTAGTATTATTCTATTGGGCACGCGACGTCTAATTAATGTCAAAAAGACGCGCGTTTTCACGTCTAGACTTTTTGACGTTGAATAGCTGCCACGCACCGCAACAGAGATTCAATTTTGGGGTATACGGATAACGTTCGCAGCGTAAAATGTTATACTATCTTGCTAATGTTACAGAATGCCTACTTGGGTAAAGACGGTTCTCCACTAGGCGAATTCGTTCGTGCAAATTCTAAATGAAACCATTACATTGGTTGAAAGTGACGTCACTTAAGGCTACCAAGCACATAATCTAACTACATCAGTATTACGAAGAATAACAAAGGCTAATAGATTTCTTATCTCCACACAGTTACTCACCATGTAGCTAGAAAGTTTTGAATGAGTTGTAACTTAGTAAGGTTTGAATTTAGATCACACTTCTACAGAAGTGCAGAAGCTGCAGAACCGACGTCTCTCTGTGCTTTATATTTGTCCTACTAGAACGTAGGTAGTGCAGCCAGCAGGATTGAAGTGCTGTGTGAGTAGAGATTTGTTTCTTTGTTCTATTGCTTGTACATGATGTAATGATGTAATCTTATGTCTGTTTAGGAAGATATAATCCGTGAAAGATATAGTACTTTAAATGAAGCAATGCCTGAATCTACTGATACAAACTCTAATCAAAATAATGAAGAACGTTACAGCGCTTTACAAGAATCTGATCTAAAACCAGGCTATTGCACTCTTAATACAGAAGAACTACAAACAGAGGATTTATATATGGAAGCTCTCAATCATCCAACTCCAAAGAATGAACCATTATACTTTGAAACATTACCCAATAGTAATAGATAACCCTATCCACTTCTAGTGTTCTAAAGTATACTCTTATTCATTAATGGGGTATGGTTTCAGAAACAAGTGTTCAAGCATGGTGGTTTAAAGAATGGATAGTAGATCTTCTTAAATATAGAATGTGACAACAACTAAGATTCACAATTCTTAATCATCCACAATTCAGTCTCTGCAGTGGAGAGGACATGGTTAGCGGTCCTGCATTTAATTGGCTTCTTCGATCAATTTCAAGCTATTCATTTTCGCGAATGTAGCAAAATATATTAAAAAATTCCAACCGCGATGATAAAACATTTCAGATTTTACTTGGTTATCTTGTTGTTATCAAAAGAGCAGCGATGAAATACTAATTGATTTTGTCAGAACTTAATTTCTCAACCGAATGACAAAGATCTGAATATATTGGAATAAAAACATGGTCAAGTGACGTCAGTATGTTTCATTCGATGACGTCATTAGATCATGCTTGGCAGACAATAACAAATATTCTGTGGTTTCTTTTGTGGACAAGTATGTAATGAGTATTGTAACAACTCTTAATTAGATCTGGTTTACCCTATGATACCTTCCCTTTCATTTCTCGTTGCGCAAAATAACCTTGTTTATTTCTTACAACCAACTCAGAATAGTAACAAGAGATTTTCGTACAGTCATCTTAGCTACGAACGACATAGCCTTGTCTCTCTCCATTTATTGTTCATTATCCTGGTGTGTGTCAGATATCGGAAACCAATCGACGACATGTGTCTGTTTTTCACCTTTGGGTGTATTTATACTTCTCATCATGTGCCCTTGAGTTACTTGTTTATTAGAGATGCGTAAGGCGTCGAAATCTGATACCGAAAAAAAAAAAAAACGAAACTCTCCTTAGAAAACAATTAGACCCATTCATAAATAAAATGACGTCATTTCGGAAGTTGGTTTCCGTAGCAAATATATAGGAAATTTGGTGTTGATATTTGAATTCCTTCTCGAAAATTAAGCCATGTTAGAATCGTTCAGAATCACGAAACGAGCATTTTTCGATTCATAAGCATTTCGTTATTCTGATTTTTGCATGATTTTTGCATGAAAACGAGGCTATGACTGATACGATTTAAATTAAAAAGGGTTTGAGTCAAATAAGACGTTCTATTGACTTAAAGAATCCAAATATCATATTTATTTTTACCGCAATCCCGGGCTCAAACAGGCTAATATTGTAGCAAATAGAACTTACCCACCGACTGATGTTGACGATCGCA
>JAULBZ010002008.1:0-19914 GCA_032360805.1 Neoturris breviconis
GACAACCAAACAACAGTTAGCAATTCGATCTCGAGTTAGCAATTCGATCTCGAGTTAGCAATTCGATCTCGAGTTAGTAATTCGATCTCGAGTTAGCAATTCGATCTCGAGTTAGCAATTCGATCTCTAGGATCGAATTCAAATTCAATTTTGAGTTAGCATTTTTAATAGTGCTAATTGGATGGCACTAATAAGCTTCCGTAGATAATATTCCCCAACAACCATATTTTTGACAGATGGTAAAAAAAAAATCGAAAAAATTTGCTTCTCTTATTATTGCTTGAAAATCATTTTAATATATAGTTATTTTTCATCTAAATTTTGTTTTGCACCACGTTTTCCCGTGATGACGTCATCGTGAGCAATGACGTCATCAGGATGGCTAACATGACTTTCAGGAGGTTCCATCATAATTCAGGCTGGGTTACGACAATGGGTAAATAAATGTGAAGATAAGATAGTTTTTATTTATCAACAGTAACTACAACTAAAAGATAAGAGGCAATAAAACACTTTTTGAGGTCTCTTTTCAGATTCTCAAAATCATCAAGTTTAACAGGCAAAGATGACTGAATAAAATTCCAAGAGACAAGGGAATTGTATTTGATTGAATGTTTACCAAAACTAGTAGTCGTAACAAGAGGAGACTGAATAAGCCAGACTTATCAGAACGAGTGATATGGGTATGTGTTAGATCAACTGCAAATGTATCCTGAATTGTATCAGGCATTTTATTATGTAAAAGTTTATCAAGAAGCAGAATATTTTGCAAATGAACAATATCAGAAAATTTAAGCACTGTAAGTTTAGCATTGCTGATTCTCTTGGAGACTTAAATGACATAAGTCTCACAGCACAGTTTTGGAGGACAGTAAGTATAGCGTGCAATTTGGCAGACCCCAAATTAAACTACAATTGTAGGTGAGAGTGAAAAATTGCATGGTATGCAAGTTTAAGAATGTCCAAAGGGACATAATGACGAAGTTTAGCTAGAGCTCCATAAGTCCTTTTGAGCTTGCCTGCAACATTATTGATCTGAGATTTCCAGTTGAGGTCAGAATCAATCAATACACCAAGATATTTAATGCAAGTACTTAATAAGAGCTGCTTTCCATTGATAAAAAGCCCGAAACATGTTTAAAAATAATATACTCAGTCTTACTAGTATTCAGAGATATGTTATTGGAATTAAGCCAGTGTAAGAAACTTTAAATCTAAATTAATTTGCTTGGCCAATTGTTTTACAGAGTCAGTGAAATTAATGAGGTTGGTATCATCAGCATAGCGATGAACTCAGCAGAGTGCAGATGCAGATCATTGATATATAGTAAAAATAACAAATCCTTGAGAAAAACCATGTCTAGTAATCATGTTAGCCGATTTGACTCCAGCAAGGGAAGGGAAAGGAAGGACATCAAACATGTCTGTTGGTGGTTCAAAGATTGTCAGGCGTTACTGGGAATTCTTTTTCATCGCAGAGGAATTTAGTGATATGGTTCATACATAAATCGAATAAACAGCATATACAGGTCTTCTAAACGATCCATCAAAGTACAAACAAGGTGTCGTCATAACAATGCATCACTTAGTGGTTGGTGCCAAGAAAGATCACAAAATTCCTTATGTAAGGTGGTGACGTCACTTTCAACCAATCAATGTAATGGCTTCGTTTAAAATTGTGTGAACGAATTCGCCTAGTGAAAACCAAAAATATAACGTGTCTGTCTTATCTCTGAAAAGTCATTAAAATTATGACGTCATTAAAAATTACTAACGTCAGCAAATGGATCAATGATGTAGCCTGATCTACAGACAACGATCGATCCTCTCTCTTATTATACATTACCGCATTTCCTGTTAATGATTCTGACGTCAATGTATTTCATTAACTGCAGAAGGAAGCAAACCAAGTAAGATCTGGAAGAATCGAACTTGGTCTGTGGAAGAGGCTATGATGAAGGCCCTCTCTTCCACAGGTCATGTTTCATTCTTCCGGATCTCACTTGAGAGCGGATATTCGACCTTCATCTGTAAATCAGGTCATGATCGTGTCAAGTTTCACAAAGTTACTGGGGATTTACTTTCTACATTGAACTATATGTTTATTGTGTCACGTGTAATGTACGTTTTTCATCTCAAAGAGTCGAAGAGTAGTATTCTAAAACAATTTCAGTCACTTTTATTAGAAAAAAACTCGAATATTCTCAATTTTTTAATAACACTAACTCGAACGAAAGCAAAACCATTCACTCAATGCGTATCTGGCATAAATGAGAGGTGTTCTCATGCTCCTCCCCTAGGGTGACTGCCCTGTTCATTTTTTCTTTGTGTGGTGCTCCACCACATAACATTTTGTGCGGTAAGGATCTGCTGGGAAGAGTGAGGTTTTCTAAAAAGGCCTAGCACGTTCTTCATCAGCAAAAAGGTTCGTGAGGATTTGTCGCGAGTGAGTAACCTTTGGAGGTTCTCTAAACTAAACAGATCTATTTTTTAATTACTTATCAGAGATCAGGGTGAGTTATTCATGAATATACAGTCAAGTAACCTTATTATAGTTTTATAATTAACTCGTGATGATAAACGTTGTATTGAGAACGTATGTAAATCGATACAGCTTATCTCGTGGTAATCGGCTTAAAGTGAAATTGAGTAATTGAATTTTATGAAACTTTATTGACTTATTCCGCTGTAATAACAAGGAAATAGGATTTGAAATTATATCAAATCGACAATGGATGGGCGCTATGAAACTAAAAAAATGCAATTAAAATTAAGAGAATAGGGCGCATGCGTTTATTTGGTAAGCTAGTCTGAAGCATAAACATTCCTGTGTATTGATTTATTGAAGTGTCAGTCATCAAGTATAATTGATGACTCGTTATATCGATATTTCTAACTCGATTATCGATTTTTTGTTAACTCTTTAAATCGCAGAATAGCTGGAAGTTGAAGGTATTTAATGCGTAGTAAATATTCGGTTAAGCCTCCACCTCTTAAAGTTATTTTTGTCAAGTGAGTACTCTGCTCGAAAAAGCCCAGAATTTACTCAAATATACTACAATAGATACGAATTTATATTTTATACATACCAGGAGATGTTACATTACTTTTATAAGTAATTCGGCATTTTTTCTTACATTTTCTCGGTGAGAATGACCGCTTTTCTCCTTTTTTACGAAGTAGTTTCCTGGAACAATCAGCTTCATTTTTCATTTTCACAATATTTGAAATAAACAAGTTCTTGCCCTCTGGGGTATAGAATAAACCAACCTCGATCCCAGCGCTTCTTCTCTTTTTAACTTTCTTTCTCTCCCGTTCTCACAAATTTAGATGAGAGAAGAAGCCCTGGGATCGAGGTTGAGAATAAACATCATACACGAGTATTAGCCATGCGTAATATTATAATCGTGGAAATATTTCGCCCTGCTGTTCACAATTTGATTTAAAGTGCCAACGATTCTACAAAGAAAAACCTAGAATCCCAAGCTTTTTACAAAGAATTACAACTTAATCCTCAGACTCAACTGCCCACTTTTGAAATTGCTCACTTAAAACAAGAAGAGACAAGAATAGAGGACTGTGATTAAAGTTGCATACAAGGTATACTGCACAGGAGGAGATTTTCATGCTTCATTAAAGATCTATCCGTAGAAAATAAAAGATAAGGTATATAATTGAAATCAATCGAGTTTTAAGTTGTTTTTATATTTAATAGGAGTAATTAAAATTCCTAACCAAAGCTAATCAAGTGTAGATTGAAGAAAGACACTTCGTTAATAAAAATGTGCATGGTGATTTATCTATACAAACAGATAATATACGCCATAGGCTTTGCAATTAGAACTGAGAAAGTTTCTATAAGTTATGACGCGAGATTCTAGAGCAATGTTTCAGACCTTGTAACCAAGGAGAGATTCTAGAGCAATGTTTCGGGTCTTATAATCCTGAAGTTATGCTCAAATTCCACTCTGACACAGTAAGTAATGCTAAAGATGAGCTTCACTTAACGATCCCTATAAAGAAGTGCTCTGAACAAAATAACTACCGGTCATCACTGCGGAGGAAAAATTTCACAATCTTTTCAACCAATTTGCCTGTCAAAACCAATAGATCATTACCATGACTTATATGAAGGAAAAACATAAAATTTGTAAAGTAAAACTTTTTAAGGTTAAATCTATTAATTTTTCATTTTCCTCTTTATATTTATCGATTAACATTAAGGCCGTTGTTTCAGTTTTTTAAAATCATTTCCAATTGGAATGTTTTAATATAGAGTTCATTTACTTAAAATGTTTCTACAGGGAATTTGTGTTCATTATATATTCCCATTGGGATAATTCGCACATTTGAAATAACAAAATAAAACTTGTGATGTACCGAGATAAAATGGGATGTTTAAAAATTAGCACACAGTACACAGAAATATAAATTACATTAGTCTAAATTATGCCTCAGAATAACTGTAGAACATCACCTGTGGAGGAGTATTTTAAAGAACAATATTCCTCCACAGGTGATATCTAAGTTATTTTGAGGCTTGCTAAATAAATATCGAAAAGCAATGGATGATATTATCATATCAACATAAAAAAACTAAAAACTAAATTTTACCTCCTGTACTTGATAAAAGAGTAATTAATCACTGTGGAGGAGCGCATTTTAAGCTTAGTTGCAACTTTCATAACTGGTAGACATTAACTTGTTCAAAGTTCTAACATCTTTAATGCAGACTTTGAACAAGTTTTTGCCCGCAGGGTAGCCTGAAGCTTGTATTCAAAAACCACTCCCCATAGAGACTATTTTGTTCTTATTTCAAACACTGCTGATAATAAGAGAAACAACATATATATCTACAAAGAGTTGAACTTTCAGTCAATCTTTCTATTTACCAAGATCAAAAGGTTTTACTGAATGGTAATTTATTTACAAGAAAAACATCAAAACAAAAGAAACATTGAGAAAGGAATTTCCTAAATCTAAAAGATTTGAATAAATATCATCACAGGAGACTGTACAGAAGAGGCGGCTTTTAACTAAAATAACAAAAACCTTCTTAAAGTAAAGGGTAAATCAAGGATTGAATGCATCTCTTAGAACAACCCTAAATATTACGAAGTTTCCTCATCCACAGTGATTATTTGTTCTTATTTCGGACACTGCTAAATACCGACGGTATTAAAATAAGACTGAAAGTTTTTGAGTAGTGTCAGGTTATGAAGTCCAAAGCTATACTTAATCATAACCCTTCCACAGGAATTACAGCATTTGCTCTTATTTCAAACACTGTGTAGTTCCCTTCAAGTTTCCAAAATTGTCTGTTTTAAAATTGAGGTAGTATTGCAGTGGTTGAACTAGGAGTAAATGATCACTGTGAGGAACTATCTTTTGAGTAAAGAGGTAGCCTGAAACTATGTTAAAAAATCACTCCTCCACAAATGGTTATTTGTTTTTATTTCGAATGTTGTGAGGTATGTCGAAATTCTAGTGGAAGTGTTTTACATCATCTTTACTGTTTTTTGATTGACACTCAATGTTCTAAAAAAATCCTGTTCTAATTAATCATTCTAGTTCTTTTGGATATTGTTTTGTTTACAATTGTCAATTTTATTGTCACAATCTTTCTTCATACTACTTGTGGTTTTAGCGCATACGTGTTTACAGGATTGAACCACATTGTATATAGTTATCTAAAGAGGCATCTCTTTGAATAATTACTACCTTGCTCAAAGTGGACGTTTCAAAGTGATATCATCTTTCAACATGAAATCTAAACTCTAAACAGAGGTTTCAGAGTTCAAACGTAGAACAAATTTATTGAAATCTGTATTATATGCCAACTCACTCAACTCGTACACTGGCATTCTAGAAACTGCAACAACTATTGAAATATCTTCTCGTTTCAACTGAAACACAGTTCCTTCACTAGTTTGTCGTGCTGGAGCTATATCACAGACTAACGTCCAGTCTTGGTTACCATCATGATCAACATATGATATACATGGTTGGTCACAAGTGTAGCGTTCAATAAATGCTTTAGACGATAAATCATAACTAATACAATGTGCCAAATGTTTTAAAATTGATTCTAATGGGTAGTGAAGTTGTTGACGTGTTGTTCGTAAATATTTCTGTAATGGTCTGGCTAAAGTAGGGAATATAGCTTGTGCAGCTTCTTCGGGATCCATAGAGCCGTTTGCTTTCTTATTCATTTCAAAAGCATTCAATCGAGCGATATGACCAAATGCTTCCTCAGCAGCTGCAACAAGCCTAGCTTTACGTTTTCGTATTCTGCGGTCTAATTCTTGTTCTTCATAGAATCTATCGTTTCTACCTTCTCTTCTTCGTCCAACAGCAGCAGCAGCGATCATAGCTTTAGAGGCTTGCTGTGTGAGGTTCTTACTTCCATCACCTCTACCATCTAGATCATAAATCTTTAAACCAGCTAATTTGTGTAACTTTGACCGAGAAGAAGGTCGTGGCATGTAAGGATTATACTCTGTGAAGTCAATGTAATATTGTTCCAGAACAAATAATGCAGCTTTTTGTATTGAACTTTGGCCAATATTATAATATCGCCTCATACCATCAACGTTTCTTATGACTGATATTGTATAAACTTTTTCCTTATGTCTCATCCACATTAAAACTAAGGCCAGGTAATGCAAAAACAACATACAGTCAATAAATGATGAAGCAAAACTAACAATATTTCTTTGATTTGCTTCCTTTTTCCCAATTATTCTAATTGCATAAAACAACCAAAAACAGATAATAACTATGTATACAATAACCATCATTCCAACTTTGAAAATATTTAATCGTGGTAAAAAAGCTTTCGATGGTCGTACGTAAAGTGCCCATAATCCAACAATCAATACAATTTCCTTTACGCCAATACTTATATACATTCCTTCACATGCTACACTACAATTTGGTAACAATACCCAACTACTTTGTAAATGAGGTAATATAACAAATGCTAAAGGAGAAATTACTGCAAACAATGCCAAAATTACTGATAGCAGTATTCCAACAGCTTGTTTAGAACTTGGGCAACTGAAACTCCTTTTTTCATGTTCATCTCCAAAAACATCAAGGTCTTGAAGATCGTCTGAGTATACTGATGTAGCAGTTTCTAAATAAATAATTGTTTGTGAATTTTGTGTAATTTATTCCTGCACGGATGATGATTATTTTGTGAATTCTGCGGGATTTATTCATGTGAATGAAAGAATGTTAATTTTCACAATTTTTTACCAATTTTAAGCAAAATTCAGCTTGTAGATGCATCTTGTAGATCATTTGAAAGGAATTTATATAATTTTTGAAAATTTCTGTGGTTTGTAAATATCTGGAAAAACTGTGGAATTAATTCCTGATGATTGCGATTTATTCTGCGTTTTTATGGCATTTATTTTTGCGAATAAGAGGCAAATCTGCAGGAATTAATTGAAAAGAAAAGAGGCATGATTGAAAAGCAGACGTTATCCATTGTCGGACACTAAACTTTAAAGTATATATCTAAATGTCCGGCAGTATGCTGTGTCCGGCAATCGAGGTTTGCTCTTTACTTACTGAGGGGTAAAGGTTAGGTAAAGGAGTCATCGAGACAAATAGATAACTACCAGAGATTAAAAATTGGCAAAAACAAATAAAAACTGTCGGACAAATAGACACGTCCTATAAACTTGGTTTTGAGTATCATGAAATGAAATTCTATGTTTGAGAACTTGAAAGTTTTGTGCTCAAGTATGAATTTATTATTCAGTGCACTTTATTAAAAGTTTACACCTGGTTTGTGAGGATCTCTTTGGAAACAGACCTGTATTTGTTATTCATCAATGTCTTGGGGAGTTGCTGTCGTCTGAAAACGAACAAATAAAAAATGGCAGCAACCAGTTTAACCTGAAATTATATACACTTATTTTCAGTTAATGTATACTCATGAATGAATAATAGTATTGATTTGTGTTCATGAGACCATCAGACAAGTAGACAAACAAAAATAAACAAACAAGATGGGAATTGGAAATAGAAAGAATTTTCTTACCAGTTATGGTTGTTGCAGTATCTCCCCAGTTATCATCTTGAGGAATAACTTGTACTTCAATAACTCCATCATCATAGTCACTCATACCGAGTGTTATATTTGTATCTAGGCGAAGACAAGTACTTAATTTAAGTGATTTATGTGTTTACTAACAACTCATCTATCTATGTTTTCGAAGCACGCACCTGTTTTGAAATCAGCTATATGAAAGGTAAACAAAAGATAACATGGAAAACCTTCTTTGCGAGCTACAAATTAACATACACGAACGTTTTGCTATATGACAGACACAGGGATGGGATATTGCCAACTCATAAACAAAAAAGTTCACAACAACAAAGTAAAATATGAAAGCAAAACGACACAAATACAACGACTTTCCCCCAAACTTCGAGTAGATGAAGTTTAAACGACGAATATAGTATAATCAAAGGGTTTTAGCATAAATTCAAAAATCTATAGAATATACTTTGCAAATAATAACCGCTTAAAACCCACAAATAAGTTGATTTTGTTCACCTCAATTTCTTGTTCCGATAATAAAAATGGTCTACTTTCCACAACAAACTTGATTCGCAATTCAATAGAATAAATTTAGCAACTTTGATTGGTCAATATTCGATTATCAATTGTAATCTAAAAAAGTTTTGTTGTCCCCAGTCTTCGAATAGCAAGAATGTTTTTAAAAATGTCGGCGCTTCCCAAAATGATTCTAATTATTCAAATAGGCCCGGAATTTATGGATTTTGAATAGTTCCTAGATGTCCTTTTAAAAAGGGATATAAAATCATTAAACCTATTTTCATCAGAGCAGGAAGGCATTGTTTGTTTAGCACTTTTACAGCAAGAACATGTACCAGATACTTGTCGACTTGCCGCATTTTTAGTTCGGATTATCGGATTTTAACGATTTTTTAACGGATTATCGGATTACTTAGAATGTAGCCTTGATCTTTCTAGCCTTTTCCATGTTCGATTCTTCCAGATGAAAGAGAATCGACCTTCGTCTGTAGATCAGGTTGTTATGGCCTTTCTTGCTTGGGGCGTGTTGTGAGCGAACCAAAAATATAGGCTCCATCATACCAATGGGCTCATAGCCTTGTTCGCCAGCGCTTTCCCCGCTAGACGTTGAGTTTGTGTAACAGGCTAGGTAGCAGCATCCGCTATAAACTGTCCGTGTCCGTCGTAAACTACCGGATTTTGCCTTTTTTTGCCTAACATTGCGAATGGACCTTTTCATAAAACAACAAAAACGAGGCGTTTGTTGCTTAAAGTAGAACTTGTTACAATGGAATAACTTCCTTCCCCTTATTAAGTCACTGCACAACCTCGTCTCCAGGGGTTTCTTTCCGCTTTTTTCTACACGCTGTCTCTCCCTTCAAAAAGCGGAAAGAAGCCCTGGGAACAAGGTTGGGTACTACACACAAAGGAAGTTATTGCTGAGAAGCACTTATATATACGGCAATACACAGACCACTCTGAAGCTTGAAGTGAAACGAAAAGTCACAAGACTATGATGACTATTCTGCTGACTATGATCGAAAATGTACTGTACCTGTATGCACACGGGAATATCCGGGATACTATGCAAAGTCCGCAGTAAAGACGCTAGAACAACATCATTCGACGTAGCTTAAACGTCTTTACTGCGGACTATGAACAAGATTTTACCCACTGGGGTGCCCAGTGCGGCAAGAAGATACACAGCGTGAAAGACCCGTACACACGTTTTTTGTTATTATAAGCGCAAGTTCAACGTACTCAAAGTTGGTTTTTAGACAACGTCAAAACGCTACTTTTTAGTGATAAAATATACTATGGTATGTCAAAATCGTTATCTAAAAGTTATACATCTATGTTTGTTTTGGGATCAACCTTATTTGCAAAGTGCTAAATCAGCAAAAAAAAACATCGTATGACGTCATAAAGTTTGAAGACAAATGTTAAATTTGCATATTTAAAGCCTTGCTTGCCTTAAACCAAGCATACAAATTCGTGACCCTTCATGATACTTGTTTAAAACAATCAGTTTTAACTCAAAATAAGTACTGTAAATACATGCCCTAATCGATTTTATGTTGTTTTAGAGCATGTGACGTCGTTTTAGAGGACTTGTGGCGTCATTTTTGAAGAAAAAAATGAATACCATAATGATCGTCTCAAAATTTCAGGTGTGGGGAATGTGTAACTTTTAGATAACGAATTTTAATATATCATAGTATTTTTTAGCACAAAAAAGTAGCGTTTTGACGTTGCCTAATAAAACCAGCCTTAAGGCCGTGTTAAAACGATCTTTTGTTTTTAGCGTAAGACGCGCGCATGCTTGCTTTTTGTATCGCACGTAACGATTTTTGCCGCATGCAGCTATTTTTTTAACTTCTAATTCTTTTCTCTCGTTCTTTCCTCATTTAAGCGTGCACGTGATAGACAGTATACAAAAATATAAATTAATTAACTTACATATCGTACGTATGTATCACTGAAATCAATTGTAGATTGTTAATTAGCCTCACGTATATCATACGATCGCAACACTAAAATCGCTCATAGAATGTTTGTTAAGCCACGTATATCCTACGCCCGTATCACTGAAATCACTTGTACATTAAAACATTGTCTATTAGCCTCGTGTATCATACGTACGTGTATCGATGAAATCAATTGTAGGTTAATTAGCCTCGTATATCCAGAGTTCCTACTAAAACACAACGTAAACAGTCGTAAACAAATTGTGAACAAAGGAACAAAATGAACAAAAAAACAACATGAAATTAAAGCGCATCTGTTTTACTTTTCAAAAAAAAATACGCGCGCGTACGTTCTATTTATAAATAAAACGCATCGCGCATTGCAGTTTTCTTCATTTTACGCTAAACAGAAGATCGTTTTATCGGCCTAACTAAGTACTTTTTTTTTTTAAATGTATATTTATTTTTTAGAAATGTAAATAAATAAAATATAAACCTTAAGTACGTTGAGAGGTCAGACGTTAATAGTAATGTTGCTTACAAATTTGACAATTTTCAACCTCGTTCCCAGGGCTTCTTCTCTCTTGAAAACGTGAAGACAGAATAAGCCCTGGGAACAAGGTTGACAATTTCTAGTACTGATGTTGCTTATTTGCTAACAGAAACAACAATTTTTCTTAACGGAAACGATAGTCCAGGTAACCTGTACAAACTGTGTGTTTGTAGGACGTTACAGAGCATGAAGAGACAATTATTACCAGGAAATACGAAATGTACAGATAAAGTATGTTCGATTTAAGTTTTAGCACTACAGTTACTTGCAGAGTGTCATTATACCAATATTTTACATTGAACAATAGAGCGTGTCAATTTTAGTATTCAGTTTTGCTATGCTATTAAGCACTCAGTAGTACTTTCGGAAGAAATTTTTAGTACTGTTGCTTATAACGTGTTGGCTTATAAAAAACCCGCGTGTAGTAACTCCGTACGTTTATACACAGTCCGAACACGGAGTTATACGGGTCCGTATTCAGTAATCTTTCACGCTGTGATGCAAGATTTTTTACTTCCTTTATTTTGTTCTTCTGAAAAACCACAGTGATATCGGTTGCTATGCACACACAGATAAGTTTGAGATTGGATTCCCAAAATAAAGGTTTTCTAGTAGGTTTGCTCCCTCGCAGTTTATTTTACCTATCTGAAGCAACATCATACTCTTTATAATTTATTTGCAATATCCAAAAGGGATCAACTTGTTCAAAGTCCGCAGTAAAAGCGATAAAACGTTTTCAACGCAACCTCGTTCCCAGGGCTTCTTCTCTCTTGACGTTTAAATAGCGTTAAACGTCAAGAGAGAAGCCCTGGGAACGAGGTTGGTTTTCAACGCTGTTCTAGCGTTTTTACTACAGATTTCGAACAAATTTTTGCCTAGTGAGTAGAGTAATTCTTATCTCGTTGGTTCGATTAATTATAATTTATTGGGAGGAGCCATTAGGATAAATTAAACCGAAACCAAGCTCGTCCCCAGCACCTTTTGAAATAAAAAAATAAAAAAAAAGTCAAAAGGTGCTGGGGACGAGCTTGAACCGAAACATATGCGACCTATATATCATCTATATCTCTAACCCAAACAATGTGACAACTCGTCATAAAACATAGAGCTCTTCATAAATTACCTTAGTGGACAACGACGTGTTTAAAGTCCGCAGTAAAAATTGTTATTTTGTCGATTCGTAATATTAAATACCCGCGAAATTCAGTATTGGGTATCTTAGCGATTTAAAAACATTTTTTTCCTAGACTCGCGAAATTTAATACAAGCGAAATATAGTTTTTTTGTCAACTCGCGGAATTTAATACCCGCAAATTCCGAAAACATCAAAGGTCGAGAAATTTTGTACCCGCAAAATTTAATACCTTAAGCAAGAATCGAACAGCATTCTTATTATTATGCCGTAACTTCTTTTTTCACAAACCCTCGAAAACCTGGAAACGATAAAAGTGCTATTCTCGCCATCTGTGTTTCACAGAAAAGTTAAAGGATGGCTGCTCTTCCCAGCGAGCAAAGACTTGTTCAAAGTCCGGGTTATAGCCGTTAAAGCAACGTTGCTCTAGTGTCTTTACTGCGGACTTTAAACAAGTTTAAACAAAAGAGTTATTAAAAGTCCAATATCTTTCAGACAGCTTACTCACATATGTTGTGATATTCGATGCAAATAACTTGAAATAAACGTATATAACATCTACAACAAAGAGTTAAATGTTTATTGATATCACCCTCCTTCGCAGATGTTATAAATGATTATATCAACTTTTAGGTAAGAAACAAGAAAATATGAATATAAGCAATATTCGAAAGAAAAAAATACAAAAATCGGGAAGATAAAAATAAGCATGATAAAAAAAATCTCCTAATAAAATAATTAAAATACTGTTGACAACTTTATTCACAGTGTGAAATACTACCGAATACGGTCCCGTGTGTTCCCGTATTTGGACTGCGTATTACCATATATGGCAATACGCAGTCCATAAACGGGATTATACGGGACCGTACTTGGTAGTATTTCACGCCGTGATTCTTATATTCATGTCCAATGTAATTACAAGCTGGATGAGGCCGAAAATGGTAAACATTTATGCTGCTAATAAATTCTTTCTTCTTCTTCGACGTCACATCTTTACAGTAGCGTTTCTAACCAAGAGCAGGGTATTCTTCAGGTAACAACGCATGAACACGACAAATAGGACATGTTCTTTGTTCATTTAGCCAACAGCTAATACACTAAAATTAAATATTCATACATTATATATTCACGATGATTCGCGAAAAAATTGACAGCTTAACACACTCCACTATAACAAATGATAAATGGACCGTCACAATAAATCACTTGTTTGCGCATATTTAAATAATCATTTTTAGAGGTTTTTAGAGTTATTTAAAACATCTTTACATATGAAATCTTGTTAGTAAGATTTCCTGACAGTTACATTCCATAAAGACGAATATTGATATGAATTCTATGCTGTGTGGCGGCCATCTTGTTTGGCCAAATATTTTCCATTTTTAGATAAAAAGAATGTCTTATTTCGACACTTCATGATATTTTTAGACTTTGAAAATTTTGTGGTATAATCAGTGTATGTCACCAAGTCCGAATCAGAAGAAGAGGGTCAGACTATCCGATCCTACTTCTGCAAATTTAATGTGAAAAGTGCACCTTTTAAAAAACTCTGATCTGTATACCATATCTTAGCAATGTGCCACAAGACGACGTGGCCTAACATTCTAAACTACTCCCTCCCACTGAGCAAAAACCTGTTCAAAGTCAGTCGTGAAAACATTAGAATAATAATGAAAACAGTTTTTTTTTGCCCACTGAGCTGATCACTGGTGAAGTTGACATATATTTTGAAAATTTGCCTCCCAAATTGCAAAGAGTAATATCGATTACAGGAATGTTGGTTTAGTGGGCAAAAACTTGTCCAGAGTCCGCAGTAAAGACGCCGGAATTGCGTTTTTAACGTTGTTCTAGTGTCTTTACTGCTAACTTTGAACAAGTTTTTGCCCATTGGGATCACCCTTCTCTGTAAGTATTAACTTTCAGATGATCTTTTTATACCATAAAGAAATGACACCGATAATATGGGATGGAATTTACTTTGTATGCTTGTTGTTTTCGATAATTTAATTCATATTACGCGATTTAATTTATTTAATGTCCCCACGAAAGCAACGTACGATACGATAGAGCATAAATTCATGTTATCGTCACACAGTGCTCGAAATAAGAGCAAATAATCAACGTGAAGGAGGGTTTTTCCGAGCATAGCTTCCGGCTATGCTAAAAATCACTCCTTCACAGTAATTACTTGCTCTAATTTCGAACTGTGACATATGCTCATTCACAAACAAGACTATCGCTCGCGCTAGTAAAAACACGCGAACGATTTGCCTGTGGAATATAACCTGGTGGAATTAAAATAGGACTTGTGGAGAAGAGCATTTAGTCAGTTTCTTTCTTACAAGTGACTTTTTTCCGAAGGATTTAAACCAATTAAATGTGACATTACACTCTTCTCCACACTGAAAAACTTACATCTCTATGGAATATATGTCCACAATGTAGTTTTAGCGCTGTCGATCTTGTCATATCTTCAAAGCATATAATACAGCCTTCTTCGTGACCAAATACGTTAGCACCAGAACGTACCGCTGGATGTTCTAACCATGAACCTTGTTTCCCTGCGTGTGCTACATCAGCGAGGCTATGATTCGCACGTGTTCGTTTGAAAGATGCTAAAATAAATTCAACAATTAAATAATGGTAAAATAAGTGAATCGAGACATCCTACCGCCCAGTGGGCAAAAATTTGTTCAAAGTCCGCAGTAAAGGCACTAGAAATTGACGTCACACACACGGCAAAAGACGCTTGAATATCTTCCCTGCGGGTGTGACCAATGGAATGTCTTCTTTTAGCTTTCACAGCGAATTTTTTACCTAGTGGGAAATTTATTTTGTGTCATAGAACTATATAAGAACAATATAATCACGTGACAAATAGCTTATAAGTGAATTGGCTTATAACACAATTACGTGACAAAGAGCTTATATGATTGGCTAATACATGGAGTAGTCGGTATGCAAATCACAACTATAGTGACTCTTTACTCTATTCAACATTCAACAGTAGACACATAGAAGCAGGTGAAAAACGAGTAGCAACTCTGCTGACGTCGAAAAAAGGTTCGTCAAAACGACGTTGTTCCGATGCCGTGTGCTCACTGTGAACGCTTGCGAAGCGTGGACGTTCCTTTTGCGAGATGATAAATCCGCCAGAAGGAAGAAGTTAGTTAACTCTGTAAGAAGGAAGTCGATTCTACGACTTAAGGCTGATTTCCAGCAGGCGTACAATTCCATGCGAAAGCCAAAAGGAGACATCTATTGGTAGCAAACTTCCATCAATTCAATGTCCTCTCTTGGCTTTCGCGTGGAAATTTCGACTAATTTCAGCTTGTAGATAATTATTATTGCAAAGCAAAAGTACGAATTGCGTGCTCCTCGATGGCAATGCTACAGTTTCCCGTCACGCAATATCTAATTAATCAATGAAAAGACGGCGTTTTGAAGTCTAGCGTGATTACTATTACAACAGGTTAACGCGTTATCAAATATCTCAACCTAACACTAAGATGATTCAATTATTAACAGACAGAATGAACAACACCAGCATATGAAAGTTATCGTAAACAAAATATATATTGGATTCAACATTAAGTAATTTATTCAGACAATTCATCACAGACTCTAAATATTATCCTCGATGAAGGGTACTGTGCACATGAAAGAAAACGAAAACAATAATAAACGATTGACAACAACAAATGATTGACATCCGAGGAGTTATCAGGACATCTTTTAATCAACTATATTACTCTACATGACTCATTCCGAATGAATTAAATCGAGTTATAGTGCGACATTTCTTGCCTAATAAGCATTCAAATAAATAGTTCCTAAATTAATTCCATTAATTCCATTCTGAGTCAACGAGCTTGCAATGGATTCTTCGTACCTAAGAAACCATTCCAAAGCAAGCTCGTTGACATAACACTCTTCTGCAGTTTGCTTTTTTTTATTGGAATTTGTTAACAATCGATTGCAAACTCCTGCTGAACGCCCGTATTTGCGATATTTTAACAGTAATTATTTACTTCTTTGTTAAATTGTCAGGGGGTAAAATTAACAAACATGTTAAAAATAATTTTCAAATATGTAACCCCCTTAAACACAAGTATTAAAGGAAAAATTTTACAAGAAAGTTTTAAATACACGTTTTTTATAAGCAACCAAAGTCAGACGTTAATAGTAATGCTACTTACAAGATTGATGATTTTTAGTGCTGATATTGCATAAATTGTTGCAAAGCATAGAAACACAAATTTTAATAACGGATACGACAGAGTTTGTAGGTCACTTTGAAGCATGAATGGTAAATTGCCAAGAATTATGAAATGAAAGATAAAGCATGTAAAACAAATGCATGCTTCTCTAAATTCTAAAGTAACAAACTAAATTTTTGTATTTAGAGTTGCTTTAAGCTCTTAAGCTGGATTTCCATTAGCGTAAAATTCCGTGCGGAATCCAAATGAAGACATTCTATTGGTAGAAATTGACGTGTGACGTCAATTTCTACCAATGGAATGTCTTCATTTGCATTGCCGCTTGAAAGTAAAAAGAAGATATTCCATTGTTAGAAATTGTCATCACTTGTTCTGTGTAATTGAAACCAACCTTGATATGCAAAAAGCACCGAGAAAATGATCTCACATATGATTGCTTTAATGCGATAATTAAATGCAAGTTTTTGTAATAAGCACCCAACTTTGCAGTTAATATGTATCTCAGACGGCTCACAAAGGATACCGAATACTAGTGGGTAAAAACTTATTTAAAGTCTATAAGGTAAAGACGCTAGAACAATCCCTGGGGACGAGGTTGGAGTTGATAGTGTAAAAGTGTGAACCCTTAATAGAAATGCGGTTCACACACAGTAATAAAACCAGCCAATAAGAAATAAATACAGTGTTTGGAATACCAACAACTGATCACTGCGGAAGAGTGGAGCATAGTTTCTCAGGCTGAAAAGCCCGAAACTATGCTCAAAAATCCCTCCTCTGCAGTGGTTATTTGTACTTATCAAACACTGAAATAACTCTGTACAATTGACCTGTTTGACAGTATGCACACGACATCGTAACAACGTAAAAACGACGTCGCGAAGAATAATTCACTGCAAAAGTCAAAAGAAGGCATTCCAGATGATCAATTTCTACCAATGGAAGATCGTCTTTTAACTTTCGCAGCGAAACTTTCGTCTATTGGAAATCAACCGTAACATCGTATTTATATTAGTTACGATCCTACCAAGGTTTAGACGAAAAATTTGCACCCAAAGCCAAAAGAAGACATTTCATTGGCAGAAATTGACGTCACACCATGTGTAATGTTGACTTCTACCAAAAGAATGTCTTATTTTGGAAGGAAATCAACCTTTAAGAACAGTTCAACCAAGAAGAGGACAATCCGGTGGGCAAAAACTTGTTCAAAGTCCGCAGTAAAGACGCTAGAGCAACGTCTTCGACGTTATTCTAGCGTCTTTACTGCTGACTTTGAACAAGTATTTTCGCCCATTAAAAAGCAACCTGAAGCACATCCATACGAACGCACTCATATTTAATAGACGAGAGGCAAAATAAGAATTAGTTACACCTACCGATCGTTCAAAGAAAACATTTCTCTTCGCAAACTATATAGAGTTTTTTCAAACTTTTCTGTGGTTTTGCTTTCATTATCGTCTCCGCTGGAAACCTGTCTCTTCTTACGCACCTCATTACCAGTTTCTTTTAATCTGATGGGTTCCTCTAAGATCGTATGCGTTATGCTATTTAGTACATTTGTCAAGTTAGATATAAAAGTTTTGGTGGAATGCAGTTCATTTTCAACCTGATTTATCCGTTCCTCAAGGTTGTAACATCTATTCGTAATTGTGCTAGTGAAATAAAAACTTGCTGCAAATAAACCAACGAGCGAAAAAACAGCGAGGGTAATATATAGATAACATGTTGTTTGTGCTTTTAACGATTTCTCTTTATTTTCTTTACTCATGTTTTCACAGTCTTGGTTTGTCTAACATTTTCTTCAGATAGTAAGACGCACCAAACTCATTATCATACTGTTTAGGTTTTGTGAACCTTTTAATGTACGCTTGTTTTGAATTGATATATCAAATTTCTGACCACTAGCTTTAATATCACGTAATAATCCTAAGTATTTATATCTACATGGTATATAAACAATGTCATTTCTTCTCTTGAAATTTGTTCTGGAATAAAAATTTAACATCCGGGGGAGGCGTATAATGTTATTTACGCCCTTGTAAAATATCGGTTCCGTAAATTACGCTTTGGAAGGATGTTTCATTTCGTGCATGCGCATTGCACGTAGAATCGTGCCTTCTTTATTCACGTGTAAAATGGTGGGGATCATGGCGGAGGAGGACTACCCGGAGTACAGTAACCATCAAGGTTCGCAAGATAGCGAATATGATTCAGAAGAAGAATTTATAGACGATACACAATTCGAAGACCCAGAGGATTTCATCGATCCTATTGCTGAAGATGGTAAGAAAAGTGTAGATGAATTGAGTTGGCTACAACTACTTCCCTTCCAGCCCCATAAAGGCTGCCCCATATCGCCCCACTCCGCCGCGCGGCCTCGGTCTTCCAAGACCCACCACTTGTTCCTCACCACTTGTTTTCTACAAGCTAATGTTGTACCAGTCTATCTTAGCATTATCATTATTACCCGAGAATATGATACCGAGAGGGACCATCGACAAAAAACTTGTCACGCTTCGTGCGCGCGCCGCAGTAGACATTGTCTGTTAACCTTTGACCCCGTTCGACCCCGTTTCAATATTTTTCTTTTTTTTACAAAAACTACTAGAGTCGGCTTGCCTATATTCTGTGTGTTTTGCATTATCCTGTGATGACTTCAATAAGTTTTATGTCGCCAATCCGGCCGCATGCAAGAATTTATACTTTCCGTTGTCTTTTGCATTTTTATAGATTTATAAAGCGTATATTATTACAAGTTATTTATATTTGTCACAAAAATACTTTTCCCGTCGAAGATCGATATTTATTTGGCAAAATAAGAAAAATCGGGGGGAAAAGGGAGAAATTCGGATTCATATTTTAAATGACAATACCATGCAAGCGAGAGGTTATTTTTACTGAAAACCACTCCGAGATCTCATTTTTAGGCTAAAACTACGATATGGGCATTAAAAATATGGTATGTGTGGTATATTACTTACGCTTGCTGCCTGGCTGAATAATAGCGACGTAGCCGAGTCATGGCGAATCTGGGTCATGTCGAACTTGCTGATTTTCTTAAACAATACTTGTGGAGGTCATTATTCAAATCCACTGTTACGTTAGGGAAGCTTAGAACTACGAACAAATGGAAGAACAAGTTTCAACATTTAGATTTGAACCAAGAATTTTAGAAAAATGAAACGCTGGCTGGATATAGGTGAACCGACTCTATTCTAGCTAGCTAGCTATAGGTATATACAATGCGAAACGGATGCGTGAATCGGACAGACGGAAACTTATGGCGCCGCTTCTGGATATAGTTTCTCCTGTTTTCACTCCATGTAAACCAACACAACAAAAATATGTGATTTCGTTAGCAGACACGATATTTCTATATATTTTTTAGGAGAGGCATATGCTAAAAGAATCATATCGCCTTTGTTTAATAATAAAAATAGTAGCGCTTTTGATGGATGTAGCTATATTTACTTATCGATTTATGACGC
>JAULBZ010002009.1:0-19911 GCA_032360805.1 Neoturris breviconis
AAACATTATTATGAAGATAAACATTTCTATGAAGATAAGGGCAAATATTTCTATTATGGTTTGGAATTGAAAAGAAAACGAGTGATTAAAAATCATATTTATGTTTTCACTGCATATGAAACTACAAACTGTTATAAATCTGTCTCATTTGATTCAGTCCAGCTTGATTTTATCCTTACAGTCGCACATGCATGCCAAAGCTTTCTGATAACAACTTGCTTTTGATTCACTGCATATACAACTATACCACGCACGTTTACACTCAGAGCAGCAACTAAATCTATCTTCATTGCACATATCTGATCTTGGACACGTGCAATCTAGCTTGCAATCGAATGGAAACTAAAATAAATAAAGGCAAAACGTATTTAAATAAAGGGCAGAACTAATTATTATAATCTCTACAAAGGTTTCATACAATCGCTGCATTTTATCTCCAAGGAGATATCTAACATCTCATAGAGGAATGATGAAACTATGTTCATTTTTAAAGGACGTAAAAGTCTGTGTGTATTCTGTAGATTAATTATGATAGATGATCAACTTTCAGCAACCTATCAAAATTAACAACTTTCATTGCATGTACACAGATATGCAGATGTAGTACTCACACTTCAGTAAATTTCAAATTTTGAGACAAAAAGAACATGTGACAAAGCTAACCATGTACAATAAAAGAGCCTTACTGGCACAAAATGTATAAAAGAAACTTACTGGCACAAAAATGCACTTTGTTTCTTGAAGAACGCTTTCCAGCGCCATTGATGCAGAGAGAAAGCAGATGAATGATACAATAATCATAATTTTTGCCATGTTGAAGAATATTGTTCCGAACACCTTTTGTAGTAGTGCAACTGATATATGCTATGTACAAATTTTCTTCATTGCTATTTATAGTGTTTCGTTGTGTATGATTAACCTAGTGACGAGAAGTAATCCCTAAAATTGTATGAATTGACAATAGCTAATAATGTTCATTGTTAAATCTAAACAAAGGCGGAAACTGAGTAAGGCAGTAGGCGATATCTACAAATGTATTTCTTCTGCTATATAAATGTATTTCTTCTGAATATAAGATTAAGAACTGACAATTAAGAACAGAATGATATTGTTTATGAAGTTTCGGTACATCTATGATAATGTGTTTTAGTAGATATTCTCCACAATCATAGAGTGCTGGAAGTGTGGGCGTTAGTAGACATCATCCATAATCATATAGTGCTGGAAGTGTGGAGGTTGTATAGTTTGAAATCAATCCCTTCTAATTATATTTTATTAAGACTTGTCAATACACCTACACACAGTTTAGGAAACCACGGAAGTACGTCCATGAGAAAACGTACGTCCATTTTGTAACGTACGTCCATGTGGCGTATTTGTCTTATGTTTTATTTGAGAGAATGCAATATTTTATTTCAGATTTTGAAGATATTTTTTAAAATCATTTCCTATTTTAAAAAAGTGTTTGATATCGAAATTTTAAATTCCTATAACGGCGTCAAATGTAGTAAAGTCGACATCTGTAGCAAACGTGGATAAATGTAGTAATAATTATTGGTAGTAAATATTGACCAATGTAATATCTCTAGGAACGACAAATATAGTACCACCCACCGAAAAAGTACCTAGTAACGTCGACAAGTATAGTAACGCCCATTTTATCTTGACGAAAACTGGCAGTAAATCAAATAGCTATTTGACTGAAAGTGCAGTTAAAATTAAAATAATAAGATTTTTGTCCATAAAGTGTAAGTTTTTAATTCATGTCTGCCATGCTAAATCAATATGCAATGGCGTATTAGTTCGTTTATTTCATGCTGGAATTGAACCTGTCAGTTTAACCCTATTTACCGGGGGGGAGTATAACTTCTGATTTACTTATCGTATTAAGCCCAAATTTGGTGAATTTTTATGTTATTGCATTTGAAAAAGATTTCCAAGAAAATCTTTCAAAAATAAATTTCTAAACGGATCCAGGACCACTTTTTGCCTTCAAAATTTTCAAAAAGATTTTTGTTTAAATCTGGTAGTATTAATTGTTCAAAATTTCCATTTTCGCCTATCAAGTCAGGTTTTCACGGATACTGCGGTTGGATACTTATTTTCGGCATGAAATGATGACGCATGGAAAATTTTTATTACATTCTCTGGTAGTAGGTAGCCAGGGGTATACCCCAAAAAAGCCCGGGTCTTATAAGGTTAACAGATATATATATATATTTTCAACTATTTTGCGGCGAAACGCTCCACATAATTAATTTACATAGGCCTATGCATGGCAAGCTGAGAATGGAATGTTTATGGGGGGAGGGTGTGGTTACTGAGATCCGTTAGAATGTTGAAAAATAGTGTGAAACGTACCAAGTTTGTCACTGATATTTCGAACATTTATGGAACGAAACTGCTTGATACGGAACATGTTTTACACTGAAGAAAATAACAGGACACGCACAAAAGAGCACAGGCATAGTCATTAGAGCTTAGCAAATTATGTTACGAAAAGAGAATTAATAAGATGCAAGGAAATACCTCCTTAGATCAGAATAGTCTACAGAGACTAATTGTTGAGACCTTTATGACCGTATCTTATTCCAAGAATTAAAAATATGAAACGAATAGAATTCCTTCCAAAACTAACAGTATTGACTACAGGGAGATTAGGTCTAAATTAAACCAAACATTTTGTTTTTAGAACGAAATATTAAAATTAGAAATTACATACACAAACATACACAACTGTGTACGTGTTATTATAGAAATAAGATTAATAGAAAGAATATTAGATTAGTATAAGAATAATAAGAATAATGGATTTATAATTAGATTAAAGCAAACTGATTGACAGCCTACGCCTTCCTCGTGTGATTGTCTGTTAGGATCCGCAGAATTGATCCGAATTGTTAACCCACACCTCTCATCATTGTTTTAATAAGTAAATACCTATGTAGATATTGCCCACTCCTGAATACTAAGGCAGCTCTCTTCCTTATCCAACTTTGACTAAATAGTAAGCATCAAATCTTCAGAGATTTGTTCTACCTACCTACGTTTTGAGTATCATGAAATTCCGGACACCATAAATTCAAAAGAACGTTCATTGATTTATGAGACATTTCTCAGTTTAAATGTATTTTATAAAACATACGGGTCGTTTCCGACGGGAACGTAGTTTCTTTTCGGATTCTGCGCTACAATGTATTTCGGATAATAAATGTATACCTGTATAAAAAGTTCCAGAATCAGTTCTTTCTGTTATCTTTCTTTTAAAAGTGAATATATCAAAACATTTAGTAACTGTTAGGCAACTTTTAGTACTGACAATTCAATTTATCCTAAGCAGCTTTCAGTACTGGGGTCTGACCTTAGTTACTTATAAAGTGTACTGAAGTTATATTAAGAAACCTCGGTTTTATGATGAAATGATTACAAAACTACATGTTGATGGAAACTTGTGTCTAAATAGACAATAACTAAAACGTTGACAAAGAAGTTAATGAATGAATAATGTACTTATAACTTAACTTTGGTTGATTTCCATCAGGAGGAACATTCCGCGCGAAAGCCAAAGGAAGATACTCCATTGGTAGAAATTTACATCGCAGGGCGTGTGATGTTAATTTCTTCCAAGAGAATGTTTACTTTTGGTTTTTCCGCGCAATTTTCTTTCTAATGGACGATTGGGCTGAACTTTTAACAATGTTGCGCCATCTAATAAGTCATTAGGGATTTTAAATTCTCACTCTTTTCTAAAATTATACATAGCCATTTTTATTCTGTTCAGTCTCGAATGAGTTACACTACGAGTTTCGGTGTAATGTTATTGATGCCCGAGAGCGCTCTGCACGTGATAGTGTGGATAAATATACGCTCATGAAAGATTGAGTTTTTATTGTTTACTTTTTTTCTGCTTATTGTTTATCTTTGTCACGTACAATTAAAGACTTATTTTGTACACTAAAACTTTATTTCGGGGATAAGATGATTCCATTTTAATACTAATTACTATATACTAATTCTAATCAACTTATTTAATACTTTAGCTTCCCTATCACGTACAATTAAATGATTCATTTTGCCATTAAATTCCTTGTATGCTAAGAAATTACTGCCATAATTCACGTTATTTTATAAGAAACTTAGGATTTGAGTAAGAACTGCATTTTTGGAAGTCAACTTTAAGTCTATCAAGCGTCTCTATGTGATTACGGTTTAAGTTTTTCTGCAAATTTTAATTTCGGAAGATTCTACTTCTAATTTTTCTCAGAGACTGCCAATGAATATTTGCTTATTGTCAGCAGGGTCATTGAAAATAATGAGTTTGTTAGCCCCTCATTTTCTGTAATTTTGTCAAATTGTGATCTAGTATGTATTTATGTCGATATTATTTATTGCAGTAATATTTACTTACTAGACTAAATATTATCTGCTGGTCCAAAATACACAATACTTTCACAAATCTATTATTAATCTATTAAACGATTATTTTGTAGATTGATTTTTTTTAAAAAAAACTTTCCATCGGTATGATAGTTGGTGGAAGTAATTTAATTAGAGGAAGCTATTTTATATATCGCCTACATGTGATCATGGACGATTTGAACATGCTTTCACAGATTTCCGAAACCTCACAGCGCACTTTCTTACATAGTTTCACTGTGGAGATGACTTCGGCGTGTATACACACTTTGATAGCTTTGTTCCTCAGATGGACAGTTATCAAGCCATTTTTTCTCATAGTATGACAGAAAAGCATTAGCTAATGTTGGCCCTAGTGGCGAGCCCATTGCTACACCGTCAATTTGTTGGTAAGTAGCATTATCAAAAACGAAATAAGACTCTAGTAGCCAACGTAAGCATTTATATGTAAAATATATTGTATGTATCACCTTTCATTTTTGTCAGCAAAATTCATCAAATTTGATCCGTAAATTATAAAATTCTGGTCAGTAAAATAAGAAATTCGGGTCTGTTAATTACATATTATTGTTATCAATCACTTTTCTAACTAGAAATATAAAAGACATGATAGAACAAAATGAAAGTAACAGTAAACATTTTTTTCACTTTACATCCCGTCAAAAAAACAGCCCTCTCGTCCTGGAAGATTTTAGAATATTTTTTTTAATTTTCTGAAAGCCAATAAAATTTCAGGTCAAACAAATAAGCACAAAATGTTACTAGCTATTAGTTGCACTATATGCCGCCCGTGCAAATATTTTGCGAGCATGTAGTACCTTATTCGGGAAAATATTATCAGAAACAATATTTTCGTGCAAGAATAATTAAGAATTGGCAAATGCCTTTTTGTATTTACACAATGTAGGGAAAAATGCGATGAAACAATATTAGTTGAGAATGTTTCGAATTCAGCCATATTCGTTGAATTCCCGTGAAAACGTAAAGCATCAATTCGCAATTGTTTCTTTGAATTACCTTATTAATCGTGAAAACACCTGTTTTGTACTGATCAACATTTAAGTTGTGTGCTTTTTATATTTTGATCTTGGTGTTGGAACATAATTTAATATTTTATTAAGATTAATATTTTTGACCAATTGACTGAATCCTTTCGAAGTAAGCCAGATTTCTGAGGCGGAAATTTCTCTAATTAAACTACCGTAAAAATGTTCCGAAACTAAGCGAAATTCAAAATACCCGGATTATATTTACACGAAGTAATCAAATGGAGACTTTCGCGCAATTTGTTACATTACCCTAAAATTGGTAGCAATACTGGATTGCAGCGAGATCTGTTTCAGCCGTAAAAAGTTTGCGCCATTTTTACGCCTGGTCGGCTAAGCAGTCGCCCTTTATGGGGCGGCAATTATATATTGAATCAGCAGCGGACCATTATGCGTCCCCCATAAATCAAGACATAGGACTTAGGACTTAGGATCTTAGGACTTTTTACAAACTCGACGAACTCTGTTGTTCCCAGCTGGTTAGTACCCAGGCTTTTTGGAACAAATTAAAATTTTCGTACCATTTGTGCTATTCAAAATTATAGACCGATTTGAAGTTGTAATCTAAAACTACAATTTTGATGCATTTAGAGTTTGCGCATGCGTACGAAAATAACTAGATTTTTTTAAAACCAGAACACCAAAGTTTCTATGTGAAACATTGAGACCGATTCGAAATTGTGATCTAAAAACAAAAATTAGACGTATTTATTATTCGCGCCTTTTTGGTCAGTTTTTTTTGTTTTTATGTTTTAAAAATAAGATTTAAATATAAAAACCTTTTAACATTTAGGAACATTGTAAGAACGTTCAATGATCCAACTATAAGGTTTGATTTCCATCATGCAGAAACTTCCGCGCAAAAGCGAAAAGAGAACATTTCATTGGTAGGAATTGACATCACGCAACGTTACAATTCTTTTATTTGAAATTAATTTATTCTAAAATATTTATGCTGGATTAATTAGGGATGCTTCGTTAGTCTGTTTTCTTTTCAAGATGTTAAACCATGGTTAAACAGTTTTTAAGTGAATTGCGCTTCATAACATATGTTTTCTAAAAATTCGAAACATTTCTATGAAGGTATTTAACCATTGCTTAGCCAGATCCACATCATAAGTGTAGGAAACCACTGACGTACGTCCGTGAGCAAACGTACGTCCATGAGGAATTAAGTCAATTGATAAAGAACAAAAGAAGATCAACTAATACGATATTCCATAACTATCCAGTTCTAACAAAATTGTAGTACAAATAATACAACAGTTCATCAGACAAAGAATCACGACATGGATCAACTTTACAATGTCGAAGCTGTTTAATGTAGCCTAAGAATAGCGCTTTTTTTAAAAAATAAAGTATAAAGGAGTAGGTTTATTTTTAATTCTAATATGAAAACGTAAAACCACAATCTCCAACAAAAATGTTTGAGACAAAGTGAAATTTTAGCAAAAATATGGAATCTGAACTAAGACAGAAAGTCTCAAGATCTGATTAGCTATTCAAACAACACGAATACTCGAATTTGTTTAAAGAGCCTTGGTACTAGGCTGCTAGAAACAACAAAATTTGTCATGCGTTTGCAAAAAAACCTAAGATCTCCTGGATAAATCTCTAAGATAAATTTCTTGGGTATTCCCTGGGTCATTTCAATGAGTTATGTTTTACTTATGGTGTATATTGCTTGTTAAAATTCGGAATTTGTCTTACATTTTATTTGAGAGGTTGCAGTATTTTATTTCGGATTTTGAAGATGGTTTGAAAATAAAAAAAAATAGAATATAAGAAAAATGGTCAAATGTCGTTAACTACGTTGAGTCCATAGTCTGCCTCAAGGAACGAATAAATATAATTGGTGGAGGTTATTGACCTAGGTTCTGTGTCAGCAGACACCAGACACAGAACCCATATCGTTTTCTGCACAAAGTTCTTGTATTTGACACAATAGACTGAAGAGCACTTTATTCTAGGATGAACGGTTGGTCAACAGGTGGATGGGGGAGTACTTAGGGAGATGTTACCTTTGATAATAGCTGAAGCCATGAAGCCATGATTCCTCGTGTAGACGTAAGTAAATGATAGTCGTGAGAGGTCGTCTGCCATGTGCGGCTGGGTATATGTAGTGGAGTGACTTGAGTAAATAGAGGGTGGTGATTGATTGGTGGTGTAGCCATTACTACTTGGTTCTGATTAGTGGAGAGATAAGTATTGGATTGCGGTCATGGTGAGGGGGGAGAGGGTATGATTGTGCGGTTAATGTTTGTGTGCTAATTACATCATCAAACACCCGCGCTCGCGTGTGGACTCGTGGCCTCTGAAGGAATGGGTTATCCTGCTTGCCAAGGTGAGTGTTGACCTGGGTATTGGGGGAGTTGAGTATATGCTGGCCATGCTGCACAAGTTAAAACATCGAATGTGTGTCGTGTGTAACGTGGACTTGAAGCAAGTTGATACGAGCTTGTCCAAAGTCCGCAGAGAAGATTCCAGAGTCCAGAGTCGCCTAGTGCGTGGACTTTGAGCATGTCAGCGTGCTGGGCAAGGTGTGTGTTCTGTGTGTAGGTGATCATGTTACTTAACGTGACGTAGACTTGCATTGACCCGATCACACTCCAAACACCAATACCAGAAAGTAATTATGGCGTGTTCCATATAGATTTGCTCCAAAAATTCCGTATTCTAGGCCGCAAAATAGACAATTTCATGAGACAACTATTTCCTAGTATATACTAAATTTCAATAGGATATCTGCAATACGGGGTGGGACCGATTTTTTCGTCAAAATTTTTTTTGCCGCGTAGTTGCGATAAGTGATTTCAGACAATCGGGCCATGTTCCAAGGCAAACAGTCTGGTGGTTTCGGAGGAGTAGTGCGGAAGGTAGAAAGACAGAGATCCGAATTTACATGTTAATGTAAGTAGATATCATAAAAATTATCTTTATAAAATCTCTTAAGATACAATCTCTTTACGAAGTTAAAATCGAAAACAGAGTTGCAAATAACTTTAGGTTAAGATGTTATATACACCACATTCTATTGTTTATAGGTTAGAAGAAAATGATTCTGATCAGGATTATTTATTTTAAGTAACTTCACCAAGATTACGAACCCTATTCACATTGGGCTTTTTTGGCGGGTGTAGCTCTGGGGCATAAAGTTCCCGCGGCCATATTTTTCCGAACCGCTAATGCTTATGAAATGAAACTTGATGGACTTATACAACTCAATACAAACACTTTGACCAAAACAAATGGACTTGATGACGTCAATGATACTTGCTATGTATGATGTCATCAATAATGAAAAATGCTCTAAAATGACTGTAGCGTTTATTTCCAAACCACTAATAATAATGGCATGAAACTTGGTACATTTATAGAATATAATCAGTTTGACGCAATTTTTGTGCGACTTGATGACGTCACTGGCACCTGCCATGATGTCATAAATAGTGTAAAATATTGCAAAATGTATGTGATCTTTTATTTTTAAACCACTAGCTAATACTTATGGCGTTAATTGAAAAACGCAATACAAACACTTTTCCATAAATATTTTTGATTTGATGAAGTCCTTAGTAACTCCTATGATGTCATAGTTTGCCTAACAACATTTTAATAAAAAAAATTAA
Organism: Neoturris breviconis; assembly: GCA_032360805.1. NCBI lineage: Eukaryota > Metazoa > Cnidaria > Hydrozoa > Anthoathecata > Pandeidae > Neoturris > Neoturris breviconis. Next base: position 9,092 of record JAULBZ010002009.1, read on the forward strand.
TATCAAAAAAATTACCCCATACTATTAAAAGAAAAAAGTTTATTGCCAAATAAAAATGCCGAGGAGGGGGATCCACCCTAACATATATAGGGTTAATCCAATGCCACACCCCTAATCTATGTGCTAAATTGGTTGGCTTGAATCTTGGCGATCCATTACATATGATCCAATATCGTGTCATTTAGAGTGACGGTATAATGATCAACTAGATACAAACATGTTTAATCTTATCAGAATAAGATAGTAATTATCGAAACAATAATTAGTTGTTAATGTCTATTCTATTGTATTATAGCTGTGTTCCTGTATTGTAAAACAATTGCATGTTTTTTTTAAGAAACGAACATCGTATTTGAAATACGGACTTAGTAAGGTAGGTTTTCAGCAATGATAAGAAATACAGGATTATTGCTGGTATAAATTTATACTTTACTCAGCATTCACCCTGTTCGTCTACTCTACTGAACAAATAATATGATAGATACCGCATTAAAAAATGTAGTCCCCATACATAGTTCCTTCTTGTATAAGTGGTAACTTTTGGTAACTACATTAATTGTTGAACTTAACTGATAAATACTTCCAAAGCATTCAACTGACTTTGGTGCAGTAAGAAGCGATATAAAGATATTGCAAATTCACAACCGTACGGTATAAGAAAACTATATTACTGCCTCTTCTTCCTATTGCACCAGTTTATTTTTTTATTAACCCTTTTCAGGCTGTGCTTTTAGAGGCTCTGTAGAGCCGGGGGAGGCTAAAATAGACCCCCTTCAAAACCTGTAGTGTCGAGACTTTCCAGAAAGTTAAGTCAACACATAATAAACATTTTAGCCTAATTGTTTTCCCGATAACCTCATCACTCATGGTGACGTCATCATTGGTAATCAGGTGGTGCAAAAAAATATTTTAGGTAAAAAAAATTGTTTCAAAACTATATACCAAAACGTTTTTCAGGCAAAAATAAGAAGAGAACATTTTTTTTTTGAAAATATTTTTTTACCATCTGTCAAAAATATGGTAAAAGAAAATTATCCCTAGTTACCTAAAAAAAGTTATGAAAAAAATATGATGCCTATACCTAACGCAGTAGTTGAGATAAAGGCTATATTCTGCAATATGAAAGGCTACATACAATTTGGATTATTTAAGTTCCTTCGCACGAAATTATGAATAACTTAACTTTATTTCAGCCGGGCTTTTTCGGAAAAGTTATTTCCGGTAATAGCATAGCGATGAAACTTGGCAGGCTAATAGTGTATCATAAATGGAATAATTTGTAAAAAATAGTTTTTTTGCTGATGTCAGCATTTTTCCAATGACGTCATCGCAACATTTTGAAATGGAAAATTTTGTTTAAAATGTGTATGCCAAGTCGGCAAAAACTTATCCAAATTCAGCAAAATAAAGTTAGAATAACGTTCAAAAAACGTTGTTCTAACGTTATTTTGCTGACTTTGAACATGTTTTTGCCGGCTAGGTGTTGTTTGAATTACAATTAAAAGATTTTTAGATAAAAAAATTTATTCTAATTTCGGTTTTAGACAGCTCATGTGTTATTCTTTAACATAATTTCCTGGTTTTTCAAAAAGGTTTAGTCATGTGACCAAAACTTTTAGGAATCTTAAATTTGAGATTTTATGTTACGCCCCCCAATATATAATGCAGAGGAGTGTGTATTTTTTTATACGAAGAATTTGCAGTTTATTAAGAGTACGTGCTTAGATGAATGTTGGATAAATTAAGATAAAAAATCATAAATGTTTTGTAACATGTGCATATCGTTCGCCTAGCCAAACGGCAGATAAACTTTATCTATTTTGCGAGGGTTTGAACAGATATGTTCTAGCACATCTTCGAAATATCTCCCTTTTGTAGCGGGGTTATGGGTTATTTGAATGCAAAGAGTACTATCTGGTGGACAAGAGGAACAAATAACCATTGTGACTTAGAGGTATACAGCTTATCGACATTGTTAGGGTATTCTCAATTAATAAATGAGCCAACCAAATGAGCCAACCAACAGCACAAATGACTAGGTAGAAATATTCAATAATTTCCTGCAAAATATTTTTAGAGACTTCATTCCACACAATACAATTAAGAGTAGCTCTAAAGGTCCACCGTGAATCAACAGGAAAATTAAGAGCATCTTACGAAAAAAAAGAAGGATATATCGGAAATGTTTCTCTGGTGGTAGAAAGCATGATGATGAATTTAACCTTCAGGAAACGTATAATTCCTATTTTGAAAATCTTGGGATACGATTAAAATGATCCGGTTGCTAATTTTTTTTGAATAAGGTTAAAATACCTGCAATTCCACCTCTTCTTGCGGATGGCATTTTTAAAACTGATTTCAAAAACAAAGTTGATATTTTCAACACATTTTTTGGCAATCAATGTAATATTTTTAATAACAGTAGTGTTATTCCTCCATCTCGTTACAAGACCGAGTCAGAGATCTATCCTTTTCAACTTCTGATTTGAATAAAATAATTCAGGAGTTAGATCCTAATATAGCGCATGACCATGATAGTATCTCCATTAAAATGGTCAAAATGTGTGGTGATTCTATAATTCCGCCATTAAAATTGATTTTTGAACCAGCGATAAAAACAGGCCATTTTCTTGATTCCTGGAAAAAAGGAAATATCATCCGTTCACAAGAAAGAGAGTAAAAATTTGACGAAGAACTACAGACCAATATCTATTTTAACAATATTTGGGAACATATTTGACAACGTTATTTACAATAACTTATTTGAATATTCCAATGAAAACAAATTCTAGATTAATCTGGGTCCGAAGTGGCTATTCATGCGTCTCGCAGCTGCTTGCCATCCCGCATGAATTATATAAAGCATTTGATGGTAATCCGCCCTTTGAAATCAGGGATGTATTTTTTGATATGTCTAGGACTTTTGATAAAGTATCCCATGAAGGTCTTCCTTTAAATTAAAATACTACGGTGTGGAAAAGCATAGCCCTATGGTATAAAGCAGTATACAAAAGACACTTATGAGAATATGCTACGCAAGAAAAGACGTGCGTGTATGGGTGCAAACGTTACTTATTTCAGATAAGAATATATTACATAATCACAAAAAATGTTATTTTATTGCAACTCTCCATCAGACATTACAGCGTACATATCACTCCCTCCACCTCAGTATCCAATTAACCAGGTGCACATTCTGACTGTAATACTTCTTTGGTCTCAAAATAGTTTTTTCAAGAAGTAGAATTCGTTTTCCCTTAGCAACTATATTTCTTACAGGGATTAACAACATTATTTTTATAGAAGTATGGTTTTTGAAGAATGTTTCGTTTTAAATGCTATTTGCAAGGGGGAGGGGTTGCACTCTTATGAAATTTAGCCAATCGTTTCTACAAAAGTTATCTAATCAAACTTTGCTTCAACCGACCTTAAATATCTTTTCAAGGAGGTCTGTTTCATTAAATCTTTCACAAATTGGTGGTCGTGAAAACATCTTGAATTGCACTTTCGAAAATAAAGATTGAACAAGAACATCATGATATTTTCCTCATAAAATATTTTTACAGCACCGGTCAGAAGAGTATATTTTTTTAGAAAGTAGAACAATTTGGAAGACCAAAACTCTGAACCAAAATATTAGAAATCTTAGCTAATTTTAACCCTATTCGGGCCGGGAGGAGACTAAAAAGTACCCCCTTCTCATATTTTTCTCATAACTTTTAAAAGAATGGCTTATATGAAAGGTTTGGGACTTTCCATACAATTTATATCATTTTGAAAAAAACATGTTTCAGTAACTAGGAATAACTGGGGGCAGCAACAATATTTTTGAGAGGTGGTAAAAATAAAATTAAAAAACGAACTTTTTCTTCTTATTTTTGCCCGAAAAAACGTTTTGGTATATAGTTTTGGAACAAGAAAATCGTCATCAGGAAAATAATTATGCTAAAATGTTAATTATGTGTTGACCTAACTTTCTGGAAAGTTTCAACTCTTCAGCATGGTTTCATTAAAAGTATAGAAGGGGTGCTATTTTAGCCACACCCTTACAGAGCCAACTTTTGTATAAACATGGAGGGGATATTACCTCTTTTTGCTTACTCCCTGGTCAGATATACTCTATCCCGGAAAACGAATGTATAATATGAAAAGAAAAAAGAAAAGGCCAATAACATTTAGGAAAAAACGTTATGGACCTACAAATATGCTGCAGGCACATATGCCCCCAATGGAGAATAAATACCATGTTGAGGTTTATATATAGTTATCATTTTATTTATATTTAGATCATCTAGAACTAGCTAATAATAGCTAATATAAGCATCTTGCATACTGATGCTTGCTACACAAATTATTGTAACAGAAGTAGAAATTGTATACAGTTTTGTGGAACGTATAAATAATGACCTACCCTGCGGTATCAAATAAGCGGGTGTACCCTCATTAATTTTTGAAAATTCTCCATATTTTCCGCTTTGATTAATTCGTTTAATGTGTTGGATGGTCAGTTTGCATCCCATGATCACATATTGTATTATTCATTTTGTGGGTAAATAGTTATATAGTAGCTATATATCTGTGGATAAAAACCATTTTTTATCCAGTATAATTGCTGGCCAGCCTGAGGGTGATGAAGTAATGCTAATGTTCGGCCATATTTCAGCCATGTGATGCTTATAAAGGTAATGGTTATATAAAAAAACGCTTATACTTTCACAATTAAATCCTTTTTATTGTTTATCTTTCATACTATGTACGTCAATATATGCCTTTTCTGTTTTTGCATTACCCATAACCATATTAAATTATTCATTTATCAACAAAAACAAAATAATACAGTGTGATAAGTTCGTCATGATTTTGTAAGAATTGCTGCCTCTGCTATTGTGAATACTAAAACTACGAAACGCGATGAAACTGTAATAGTATGTTGGTACAAGAGTTCTTGTTTACATATAAAACCGTATGACATAACGTTCGATGATATAATAGTTTTGACATACCGTACATTTACCATGATAAGATTAAGAGTAAGATGTGGCAAGTATAAGCCTCAGAAAAAACGACTTCTTCTATCAATACAAGTAAGTTTCTAATTGTTTTCGTGGTTTTCATGATAATGACTAGAGTTTCTTTCTTTTTTAACTTAATGCGGGAATTCTAATGGAGTAGATTGTTATGATGTCTTAAAAGATCTTGGCAATTTAAACCAAGTCAACACCTCCCAAAAGGTGACATTCGAATTTTCGATTGATTGATTCCGGGAGCAAAATAAATAATAGGAACAACGAGGTGATGAGAATTTTATCTGTTTTAACTTGTACACGTTGATTTTTATACAGCCATCCGAAAATTTGAGCTGAGCCTTGCTTAAAGATTAAGGCTCAAAAAAGGCTTAAGTGCTGAAAATAATGACTTCACCAAAAAGATTTTTGAATTTTTTAATCTTTTTTATGATTGTCTATAATGTTGCAAAGTTTCAAGCCCTCAGCATTGTTCGTTCCGAAGTTAGATTTTTAATCCCCCGCCCCGGAATGAATATGCTACTCAAGCTACCCCCGAAAAAAAAAGGAAGTTGAAAACAGACGAAGGGGGGAAATCTAAGAAATCAAAAAAACCGAGGGAAAAGGGCGTAGAACTGTTTCAATGTCATGTATCAATTTAAATATCAATCACTCTTCAATATTTTAACTTGTATATCATAATTTTGTAATTTAAATTTTTATATGGAATAAATTTCTTATGAAATTGTGAGGGAGAAACTTTTGTAAAATATTTCCATATATCCTTCTCAAAAGTAACAACTTTCACAGACATGAATCCCAACCTAGAGCGTCTTTGCAAGGAAAAATACAATTGTAAATTGTATGAAAATGGAGTAACACTGAGGAGAAAAATCAATGAGATATAAAGAAAGAGATACAATCACCCAATATAAAACATTGTGAAAGAGTAACATCGTTGCGGTCAGTTAGGTGGTTAGTCGGTTAGTTATATGTTTTATTTAATCGGTTCTAAGCGTATACAAAAGATTTATGAAACTTATGAAATTTGATACTAAATAGAAAACGTGTGTGGGCTGGTGGGTGGGTGCAACCATTACTACAGTAATGAAAACCTGAATAGTTTTTCAGATTTTTTTAAATAACTTCTGTTCTGAGTAAGATTTGATGTCCCCATGTTTAGAGTTTTCCCATATTATATCTAGGATCATTTTGGAAGATTTTTATTTTAATAATTTTTCCTTTAGCAACCAACTATTTAACAGTTAAAAAAAAATTGACCAAACATTTTTGTTCTTCTTGTTTTTGCTTAAAAAATGTCCTGGCAATTTTTTATTTGCCAACAAAAAATGTTTTTTTGCGCCACCTGTCTTGTTATGATGGCATCATCATTAGTGATGACCTCATCAAAAACATAATTACAGTAAAATGTTAATTATATGTTGATCTAACTTTTTGGAAAGTTTCAATACTACATCATGGTTCTATCGAAGATTATGGAGGGTCTTATGAGCCAAAAAGCGCCAAAATTTAAAAAAATTATCTAGAAATATATATGGCTGCGATAAATTTGCATAAATCGCCGACAAAAATTAATTCCTTGTCAATCTCATCGTTTTCAGCATGAAAACGTTCGAGAGGTGAAGCCAGCCACTCCGTATAACCACTGTCTGTCATATTTTTTTGAAACTGATTTTTTGTTTTTAAAAAATTAAAAAGTCGCTGTCATATGTTTTGAAACTGACTACAACGTTTTTTTTCTTTTTAAGTTAACGTTTCTGAAGTATCTCGTAATTTGATTGGTTGCACTTTTATCCTCGTGGCGAAAAGTAAACAGCTTTCTACTTTCCGTCGCTGTTCGCGCTAACAAAAGATCCGCTGCATCCATGGTTTATTTTTAGAAAATACGCTATTGCGCATGTGTCGTCGTGAAAAATTCTCTTCGTGCAAACAAATTCGCCTAGTGGAGATCCGCCTTAATGACCATATCATTTCCAACGTTAGCTAAAGGCCTTTGTAAACAATACCAGCCTTTCATCAACATTTTGATTAATTTGTTGCATGTGTAGGCGTCGTTTCGTATCCATAATCGAATATTATATGCAGACTATAAGCCGTTTTCGACTTTAGAAAATTTTCCGCAGAACGGAAACGGAACCGAAAATGCGCATGAGTAGAAAAAAATATATGTAACTTTCTAAAGTGGAAAACGGCCTTATGTGTTTAAAAGGTCTTGTTTAAGTAAGAAAAATAGAAACATGTGGAATGAAATCTGTATAAACGATTCCCCCACGAAAGAATGTTGAATAGAGATTTTAAACCAAATTAACATCATTACAACGTCCAAAATAACTTATTGGTGCGCAAAACGATGCCAACGTTTCTTCCAACATACATTGTTGGAAGTATTAGATGAAACATTGGTTTCGTTTGCATTAGTATTAAGATATTCATGTTCAATATATTTTAACAAATCTGTACTACATATTTCATTTTATCTACATGATAACCTACATGTTCAAGTTCACGACAATCAAAAACATTACATTTAGTGAAACTATGATATTTGAAATAATATACGTGAAAATTGTTTGTCATTTAATATTTCTGTCCAGTAATGATACGTTGAAGTGTTTATTCGTGCAGTGTCTTTAACCAATACAATTTAGTCTGCATTTAATCTTAAGTTTCAAGCAAAGCATTTGATCAAGCATACGTTCACTCACACTTTCACATAAATTATAATAACCTTTGCATATACTTTTACAAGTAAAACCTTTCCATTGTTTATTTGTCATACTATTTGCGTCAATATATGTCTTTTCTGCTCTCACATTACCATATTGGATTGTTTTATTTATCAATAAAAACAAAATAATACAGTATAAAATGTTTGTCATGATTTGGTAAGAACTGTTACCTCTACTACTGTTAATGCTAATGCGACATATTCAAATGCAACTTAATAGTGTGTTGGTACTAAGAGCTCTTATTCGTATATATAACCATATTGCATAAAGTTCAATGATATCATAGTTTCGATATACTGCATAGTTGCTATGATTGTATAAATTTTAAGAGTGATATATCATAAGTAAAAACCTCAGAAAAACGCCTTTTTCTATCAGCAAACCTACTATTTCAAATGGTCCAATCAAAATGATAGTTTATGGTCGTTAATTTAATCCATATTTTCTAAAAACTTGGAAAAAGTTTCTTTCATCTGCACACCGCATTGAACATCTGTAAAAACATATACTTGGTAGAATGAAAACATTTAGTATCCATAATACAACATTCTAGTGAAAATCAAAACTTAATCTTGGTAAAATTGCTTTTTGAACATTATTTGATACGAAACACGAAATAAAAGAATAGTCAAATATTAAGCCGATAAATCTTTTCACAAAATAATGAAAACAATTCAATATCTTTATTTTTGTGCAGTGACTAGGCCTATTAACCTTTTTCTTTTTTTTCTTCTTTTTTTTTCTTTTTTTTTAGGGGGAGAAAAATTTGCCTGCCTCATAATACTCTCTATTACTTATAATTAGGCCTAAATAAGTCTCCAAGTTTTTAGTGGTTATACGGAGTGGCTGGCTTCACCTCTCGAATGTTTTCAAGCTGGAAACGATGAGATTGACAAAAAATTAATTCTTTGTCGGCGATGCAAATAAAAAAGCATATTATTTCTTGCAACAAATATTGCAAATTTATCGCAGCCATATATATTTCTAGATAAATTTTTTAAATTTTGGCGCTTTTTTTTTTGACCCCTTGGTGGGGCTCATAAGACCCTCCATAACCTTTGATGGAATCATGATGTAGTGTTGAAACTTTCCAGTTAGATCAGCATATAATTGACATTTTACAGTAAGTATGTTTTTGATGAGGTCGTCACTAGTGATGATGTCATCATAACAAGACAGGTGGCGCAAAAAAACTTTTTTTTTTGGCAAATAAAAAATTGCCAGGACATTTTTCAAGCAAAAACAAGAAGAACAAAAATGTTTGGTCAATTTTTTTGTTTCAACTGTTAAATAATTGGTTGCTAAAAGAAAATTATCGCTGATTACTAAAATAAAAATCTTCCAAAATGATCCTAGATATAATATGGGAAATATAGGGGACATCAAATCTTAATCAGAACAGAAGTTATTAAAGAAAGTACGAATGGGGAGGAAATTTTAAAAAATCTGAAAAACTATTCAGGTTTTCATTATTGTAGTAATGCTTGAACCCACCACCCACACACACACACGTTTTCTATTTAGTATCAAATTTCATAAGTCGTATCTTTTGTGTACGCTTTAAACCGATTAAATAAAACATATAATTAACCGACTAACCACCTAACTGACCGTAATAAAACGATGTTACTCTTTCACAATCTTTTATATTGGGTGGTTGTATCTCTTTCTTTACATCTCATTGATTTTTCTCCTCAGTGTTACTCCATTTTCATACAATTTATTGTATTTTTCTTTGCTAAGACGCTCTAGGTTAGAATTCATGTCTGTGAAAGTTATGGAAAGTTGTTACTTGTGAGAAGGATATATGGAAATATTTTACAAAAGTTTCTCCCTCACAATTCCTCAAAATTTTAATTTATTCTATATAAAAATTTAAATTACAAAATGATGATACATAAGTTGAAATATTGAAGAGTGATTGATATTTAAATTGATACATGACATGGAAATTGAATTTGTAACAACTTAAAACAGTTCTACGCCTTTTTCCCTCGGCTTTTCTGATTTCTTAGATTTCCCCCCTTTGTCTGCTTTCAACTTCCTTTTTTTCATTATTGAGATGCTCTTAACCTGAATCTCAATGGTATAGCGTTCTTTTTTGCTCCCGGAATCAATCTATTGAAAATTCGAATGTATTTCATGAACTTGTTAATGTCACCTTTTGGGAGGTGTTGACTTAGTTTAAATTGATCTTAAATTGATCTAAGATCTTTTAATTCCCGCATTAAGTTGAAAGAGAAAGGAACTCTAGTCATTATCACGAAAATCACGAAAATAATTAGAAACTTTACTTGTATTGATAGAAGAAGTCGTTTTTTCTAAGGTTTATACTTACCACATCTTACTCTTAATCTTATCATGGTAAATGTACGGTATGCCAAAACTATTATATCATCGAACGTTATGTCATACGGTTTTATATGTAAACAAGAACTCTCGTACCAACATACTATTGCATTTTCATCGCGTTTCGTGGTTTTAGTATTCACAATAGCAGAGGCAGCAGTTCTTACAAAATCATGACGAACCTATCACACTGTATTATTTTGTTCTTGTTGATAAATGAATAATTTAATATGGTAATGCAAGGGCAGAAAAGGACGTACATAGTATGAAAGATAAACAATAGAAAAGATTTATTTTTGAAAGTATAAGCGTTTTTTTATATAACCATTACCTTTATAAGCATCACATGGCTGAAATATGACCGACATTAGCATTACTTTATCACCCTCAGACTGACCAGCAATTATACAGGATAAAAAATGGTTTTTATCCACAGATATATAGCTACTATATAACTATATAACTATTTACCCACAAAATGAATAAAATCTACATTATTCAGTCAAACCTCTAAACCTCTGTTAAAAATAAGTCAACTTCGGAAAAATCACCGTCATTTTCCATCTCTTGATTTTTTATACTTGATTTTTTATACTTGGTTTAACTCTATTCAAGCCGGGGGTAGCTTGAGTAGCATATTCATTCCGGGGGGGGGGGGGTTAAAAATCTAACTTCGGACCGAACAATGCTGAGGGCTTGAAACTTTGCAACATTATAG
>JAULBZ010002010.1:0-19909 GCA_032360805.1 Neoturris breviconis
AGCTTGCAATTGATTGGTTTCTTCGAGACGAAGAAACCAATCAATTGCAAGATCATTGATTCAGCACTCTTCCCCTGATAACGAATTTTGGAGATGGTCATTAATAAACAGGTTTTTGCTGGCTAGTCAGATTGATTCTTGTCCTCTTGCTTTTTCCAATAGTGCTGACCTTTTCGTGACTACTCCTTTGCGATTCCTAATTTTACTAATTCGTCAAACTTCACAACTCCTTGAAGTGGTGTTTCCGTGGTTTAGGATTTGAAGTATGCAGCAGCATAGCATGGACACCGGCTTGCTTCCAGTTATAGTCTGTGAGGTCTATCAGCTTTGTGACATTACTTCCTTTTTTTGACCTTTGTTAAAGGATGCTTTGCTTTGCAGAAAGTTAGCAAATAGAAGATTTCACTGTACCATGCTGTTTGTGCAACTCAGCAGTCCATCTCGGATGTTCTTTAATGTCAAGTGTCACCATCTACAATTGCACCCACATGCGAAAATAAATCTTTTATGTCATCGCCACCTCTAAATAATAACATTCCTTTTTTTCTTTGTCTGATGGTTGATACGGTGTACTGTCAGCTTTACGAAAGTCAAATTCATAAATAGGTGACATGTATTTGTCAAACAGTTCTAATTTCCACCAGGATTGACAGCAAGGCTTTTAAATAAACCAGGATCAAAATTTATACCAGCTATTATTATTATTCTTTTACCTGACAGTAAAATTATTTGCTTGTTGCCAGTGGTAACACGGTATTTATGTGCATTGATAGTTATAATCTACGGGTCAGGCTACATGTTTATATTATATTGCATTAGCCTAAAATATATAATAGGTGAGTCATGTAATTTACAAGGATAGTCTGTTACAAACATATAGAAATTGTACCTACTTTCAGTAGGTGTTTAATTTGGGGAGCAATTAGTTTAGTATGGGGACTTATGATCTGCCAGACATTACTGTGGAGGAGGGATATTTTTTACCATATTAACAGTTATATTAACCCTTATAGGCCTCAAGATAATGGTTGGACATCACCTGTGGAGGAGTGTTTTTTGGGTACAGTTTTCAGCTGCAAAGCTGAAAACTGTATTCAAAAACACTCCTCTACAGGTGATGTCCGACCGTTGTCTTGAGGCTTGCCCCTGTACTTAATGGTAGATTATTTAGTGATAAAAACGTTATCTTACATAGTTACTGACATATTTTTAAGGAAATAGATGTATAAATAAAATACGATGGATTGCTTGGCGGGTCCAGAAGAAAGTTCTGGTGTTTCATTTCAACTTGATCAAGAAGAATTTTCTGTAAGATTTGATGAATCATCAACTGTTCAAACAATAAAGGTAACACTTTCAGTGGTTGTAATAAGAGTAAATAATCACTATGGTGGAGAGTTTTTTGAGCGTAACTGTAAGCTTCGTAGCCTGAGGCAATGCTCAAGAATTACTCTTCATGGTGAGTATTTACTCTTATTTTGACTTCTGGGCTTCTATGTACAAGATATGAAATAATTTTAAAGAATATACACATAATAGGGTGCCAAGGCAAGAGTCAATCTTATTTATTCTGCAAATTTTTGCTTTTCATCCTTCCGCGCGGGGGTTGAAATAACTGCTGGTTATCACTGTGGGGGAAAGAGTTTTCAGAATATTTCAGCCAATTTTGGCTGAAAATATCCTAAAAAATCTCTCCTCCACAGTGATGATTGGCAGTTATTTTAGGGATATTACCCTAATGTAAACGCTACAGGTGGTTTATTTAATTTACTTTGAAATTCAAAATAGCAGTGTTCGAAATAAGGGCAAATAATCACTGTGCAGGAGTGAGCATGTCATAATTACTCCTTCACTGTGATTATTTGTGATTATTTTGTTCTATTTTTGAATGCTGCATAGAAAACCATTGCAGTGTTTCCGTTTATTTTAAGCAATCACAATCACGGCAGTGCACAAAATAAGTGCAAATACTTACAGTGGATTTTCAAGCATCGCTTCATGCTTCTAGAATACATCAGATGTATAGTATCATAGTATTATAGTAACAGTATAGTGATAGGAAACAGAAGCAGAAATAGAGCAAATCTGATTATAATTGCCATGCATCAGCTGTGGAGGAGAGTATTCCTCACCAGGTGATGTTCGATAGTTATTTAATGGAGTGAAGTAGGTGTATACGTATGGAGAGACTGGATCAAAACATATCGCTCTTGCAATTCACTTTAATGAAGAACTCTATTGCAAAGCTTATATTTAGAACAAAAAATCCCTAGTGGAAAAGTGTTTTTGAGTATAGTTTCAGCTGCCAAGTTTATTATTATTTATTTTCTATAGGATACATTGAAGAATGGAATATACACAGAAATTGAATTTAACCATTGTGCCATTATACCAGTTGACACTCTGTGTGATATGATACCTTGCGTTAATCCAAATCTTAAATCGTTAATTATTCATAATACGTCATGGCTTAATGATGAATGTATTGAATTATTTACTGCATACTGTAATAAATTATATAAAATAGAGTTACAAGGTTGTTTACTTGAAATAACACGTTCAGGTATTGAATCGATTGGACGTAATTGTGGCGCTTTACTCTCACTCTCTTTGGTATCCACTGATGAAGAAGATGCTTCTGGAAGCACGACGGACTCAAATAAATCTTGGATGTTAGATAATCGTATATTTCCCGCCTTGATTAATAATATGAATTCAAAATTAAGACATTTTGCATTGTCAGGCTTCAGTGGTTTAACAACAGATGCACTTGAGAAATTTTTAACGTATTTCAAAAGCACGTTGCAGTCTATTGATTTCAGTGAATTAAATATCATCAACGATGGAGTTCTTAAATGTATCGGAGATTGTAGCAGTAGTTTATTTGTTGTAAAGATGAACCATTGTAAGAAGATTACCGATAAAGGTATCTTCGGTCTAATGTCAAAAAAGTGTAACTTGGAAGTTTTAGAATTTTGTGGGTGCGAAAAACTATCCGACTTATCTTGTGAAGCGATTGCACAGAGTTGTCCAAAATTAACAATCATAAAATTAGACTGGTGTCACAAAATCACAGAAAAATCATTAAACGTTTTGTCCGTAAACTGTAGAAAACTTTCTTATATAAGTATGAAGAACACTGGACTGTGTTCAATACCATGTAGTCTTACGAAACTCAAATATTTGAATCATTTTAATATAAATGACTGTGTTAGCTTAACATTTCCATCACAAGAGGTAATAGCAAAAGGTATCAATGCTATACAAGAGTTATTATTGGAGTACGATATTTCACAACGAATACGTTGTTTTATGGTGGGTGGTTCACACAGTGGTAAATCTAGCTTGTTGTCTGCTTTCAAAGGTGAACAGAGTGACATTGATGGAGAAACATTTGGGATTCCTGTTTCTACTTGGCACCCATTTTCTGGGAACACAACAGGTATTGGTATTTGAAATAACAGAAAATAATCACTGGGAAGGAGTGCTCTTTGAGCATTGCTTCAGGCTAGTGATTATTTGCTTTTTCATTCCTGCCTCATGTATTTGTGAAGAAGTAGTGGTCAAAATAAAGTGAAATAATCAATGTGGAGGAGGGATTTTTGGGCATAGCTTCAGGCTTTGTAGCCTGAGGTTATGCTCAATAATCACTCCTTCACAGTCATTATATGGATTCCTGTGGATACTTGATATTGATCTTGGTGATCTAAAAAGAAAAAAAAGATTGATAAAAGAACACTGCATCTTCAACTTCCACTTTCTCTTCAGTGTAGAAAGTTCTGTTGTAATAAAAGTTTGCAACTTGAGGAATTTTAAATTTGGGATATAGGTGTATCAGATTTAAGGCATTCATTCATTCTTTCATTCATTAATAATATACCAGGTCTCTGAATTCACAACGACATTCCCCTGTGGAGTGGACTGAAAAGGTGTGGTATAATATTGAAGTTTGGTATCAGCATTCTAGGAAATATTACGAAACTGCCTACAAATCTTTTCCGAATTTGTAGGGTTTCGACCACAAGAAATCCAAGTACCATAAATGACTATTTTAATGCCCCCTCTCGAATAAATGCTCCTCTTATGTAAATGCCCTAGGTAAGATTTAAGATAATGCTCCTCCTGTGTAAACGACTTGTGGTATGTCAACTCTCAGGTCGCTTAATTGAAATTGGTACAATCTGAGGCAAGTTAAAGTCAAAACTGTCTATAATTCAAAAGATAAGGCAAATGATGTCAGTCCTTTTCAAAATATAACTGAAGGAGCACAATATTTCCACATCATTGATGAAGATGTGGTTGAGCAAATTGAGATATTTATATATTTTTTTAATTTTTATTTTAACCAATGTTTATAGAAAATATTTACACCAAAATATAGAAATTTTGAAATATTTTGTTAATGCCTCTCTCAACCAAGTGAGAAAAAAAGTTCAAAGTTCGCAGTAAAGATGGTAGAACAACCTTAAACAACGTTGTTTAGCGTCTTTACTGCTGACCTTGAACAAGTTTTTGTCCACTGGGGATTTAACACCTTTTAATTAAACACCCAGGGCATTGTGGTCATTTATGGTATCCATTATGTTTTTGGGAAGCTTCTTTTTGTAATAGGGACACCATTCTTATAATACATACTGTAAATTATCGATTAAACGCCCCCAGTCAAACACCCCATCAATTAAACGTACCCCCTCCCCCACCTTTTTTTTTTTTTTTTTTTTTTTTTTTAGAAATGTTCCTGTTGTATTAACGTCCCCATCGAACAAACTTCTTTCTCTAATTATATACAAAAAAAAAAGATCTACGTACAATGATTTTTTTTGTAGATAAGTTAAATGTTCCTATCAATATAAATGCTCCTCAGAAATGTGGATTATTTAATAAATACCCTGGGTTCATTCATTCTTATGGTATACAATTAGTAACATGTATGTGTATGTGAACCATTTCCTTGTGGTAGGTCTTGGTGGGCTACTTTCGATACTGATGCTTTAATCTTAAAGATTTCAAGGCTGGAAGGGGAAACTGCGGTATGGATATCAAATTATTTGTGGCCCTGTTTGACTATTGGATAATTATGAACAAATAGAGATTTGTAATTGATGATTTGAATTTTTCGTCTACTTTAAGGATTACCAAAAATGAATGAGGAAGTGTCATTGTCTCTTGAATTATGGGATTGTTCCGGTCGGAAGGTATGCAAATAGATCTTTGTTTTATTCTATTCAACCATGAATATTGTATTAATTTATTGATATAATAATTCTTCTATTTCTTCCCATTATAATGGGGTTTAAAATTTCAGGATTATTTGTTTATTTTTATTATTAAAAAAGAGTCGTATAGTTTTGTTGACCCTGTTGCCCCTGTTGCAATCACTTTTATTAGATATTTAGATATTTAGATATTTTGTAGTCTATGCAAATCATAATTTAATTTAATTTAATTTAATTTTAAAATGTAAAACATTAAAAACACATATTCCTATAGGCATATTCTATATTTTTATTATAGTGTATACATAATGCTATGATGTATAATGTGTGTATGCAATTCATATTTATATGCTATAAATAATCATTGTGGAGGAGTGTAAAACCTGAAGCAACGCTCAAAAATCCCTCCTACACTGTGATTATTTGCTCTCATTTCAAAAACTGCAACCCCAATTATAAGCTGCTGATCATCACTGTGCAGGAGAGAAAATTGGCTGAAAATATTCTGAAGTATTTCTCCTCCACAGTGATGAGTTGCAGTTATTTAGCCCCCTGCTTAAAATTACAGTATATAATTAAATCATTTCGATGTCTTCTTTAGATCACATCCATGTAAACAGTCCTAAATAATACTGCTGGACATCAACTGTGGTGGAGTGTTTTTTAGTATAGTTATCAGCTTCAAAGCAGTAAACCACACTCAAATACCCTCCTTCACAATTGATATATCTGGTTTGATGTAGACAATCCTCTGTCTTGGTATTTATGATATCAATGTTTTAAATAAGAGAAAATAATCACTGTGGATAAGTAATTTTGGACTGTAACTTCTCCACAGTGATTATTTTGTTTTTGAATTTTTTTTAGGCTTTGGAAGGTATACATGGTTTTTTTATGAACCAGAGAACGATTTATTTAGTCGCATTTAATCTATCTGTTTACAACAGTATTGATAAAGTACCAAAATGGGTTAGTGCTATTCAAGCAAAGGTAAACAATTATATCGATGATCTTTTAGCTGATAGGTCTCTTTTTTAATGATCAGCCAATCCCATTGCTGGTTTGAATACTCTTCTACCCAGATACTATTACATTCAACTATTTTTCCTAATATAAATAATCCTCAAAATAACTGTTGGACATCACCCGTGGAAGAGTGTTTTTTGGTACAGTTTTCAGCTGATATCCAACAGTTATTTTGAAGCTTAATGTTTTCAAATACTTCACCGGTGATGTCCAAATATCCCAGTGAACAAAAACCTGTTCAAATTGGGTACTGTGGGTAAAGACGCAAGAACATTGTTTTCAATGTTATTCTAGCATCTTTACTGTTGACTTTGGATAGTTTTTGTCTACTGGACATAGTTTTTAGGCCTAAGGATATTTGTTATAAAGTTGGACATCTACTACATCTGTCATATAATTTTTATTTTCCCAGAAAAATATATGCCAGAGAGATATGTCTGCTATTAACCTTTCGTTAACAGATAAACACACAGATAATGCACACTATTTTTATAGAAATTGGCCTAATTTGTGGTTATTTTTCCCTTTTTTCCTTATTACTATTCATCTTTACATGTTTTTTGTTATTTTGTTTAGGCTCCAGGTTCATTTATAATTATTGTTGCCTCACACAGTGATTTAACCTCTGAAGAAAAAATAGAAGCTTCATGTGAACGAGTCATGAATAAAATAAAGAACCAAGAAGAAAATCAAGTTCGAGAAATTAAAGAAGAACTTCTCTTTTTAAGGTCAGATAAAGGTGCCTTCTCTTAAATAGTCTAGAAATCTAATTGTTTTGTTCCTGTTCTCTTATTTACCTCTAACCTTATCAACTAAAAAGTTGGGATGGAAACAATGTTTAGCGACAGTAAAATAAATATTGATTCATCAAGGCAAATTACTGAGTAAAACAAGTCAAAACAAACAGTGCAATTGAGCTTGCTTAACAATACTGTGTTGGACTGCATTATCTCACTGCTAATGTTGCAGGAGTTCATTGTATAGACATTGATTTGGAAATTTTTGCCTAACAAAGATTATTATGTATAATATATAATGTATAATACTAAATAAACACGATGGCGGAGGGATTGCTGAGCATAGCTTTAAGCATTGTAGCCTGAAGCTATTCCAAAAACCACTTCTCCTTAGTGATTATTTGGCAATCTTCACCATTGATTGAGTGGATAACCATTGACTTGTTTACTCTTCTCTAAAATCTCAATTTTAATGTTATAGGGATCTTGGCTTATTCTCAATGATTGGAGCAAAGCGACGCAAATTAGAATGGTTACTGCAGAAACGACCAAAAATCCATGGCAATATCATCATAGCCAGTTCTATCAGTGGAGAAGTAAGATGAGATCATCTTTGAATAGTTTAAAAATTAACTGCGAAGAAGGGTGTTTTTCAAGGAGCTTATAGCATTAATGGTAGAAAATTTCACAGGAGAAGCTTTCGGGAGGAAAAAATTTATGAAATTATTGATTTTTGCAAGTATAAACTTTTGCTATTGGACAAACTTGATAAGTAACTTGAACATAATCTTAGTAGATATAGTTATAGTAAATCTAAGGAGAAAAAGACCAATCTCCTATTATTGTAGAAAGCAAATCTTTCTAACGTGATCTACTTCCGTTGCAATTTTTTCATCATCAAATTCCTAGAATACAGAAAAACTGTCTATATCTGAATTTAGTGGATAAACTTTCACGAATGATTAATGTAAAAATTTTTGCACTTATAAAGGTTTGCAAATGAATCACTTTTGAATCATTTGCAAGATAAACTTTCGAAAAATTTTCAAAATCTCTCCCGCAAAAGTTTCTAACATTAAAATACCAAATCTTTCAATCAGTATTCTCTGTAATATACACTGATTTGAAGTTGGACTATCCCTAATTTTTCACGATGACAGGAAAAAAAATAAGAATGGATTGAATGTAAAGTTTGAAGCAAACCGTCCAGACAATTTGACAACTTGTCATCAAACATTTTTGTTTAACAACTTGGCATCGAACATTTCACCACCAACCAATGGGATGTCTTCTATTGGCTTTTTGGCAAATTTTTTGCCTCATGGAAATCAACCTTAGCCCTTCGTTAGTATGGTGGGGTACCCCTAAAAATTTGTTAATTTATGGGAAGGTATTATGTTACGTGTTATGTTACTTTCACAGCAAAATTTAAATATTCAGGGGGTCCACACCATACTAATGAAGGGTTAAAGAACTAAATTTGACCAATTTCAACAGGAAATAATAAATGACCGTGTGTACCATTGCAAAGTTATTGACTCAGTACTCTTCTTTGTAATTTTTTTTAAAACGGTACCTAAGGGTTGATTTGCATTAGGTAGAATATTCTGCATGAAAGCCAAAAGAAGTCATTCCAGTAGTAGAAATTAGTGGAAATCAACCTTAAGAAGAGTGACGGTAAAAACGTTGTAAAAATTATTTATTATTTAGGGTGTAGACGAGCTGCGTAATATTTTGATATCAGCAGCACTGGACGAAGAATTATTTCCATCGTACACAGTGACTAATGATTTGGAGAAATTCTTCTTTGAACTATGTAGAAGAAAGAAAGAAGGAATTGTTATTATGAGATGGTTTGAAGTTTTAGAAATGGCTGAAATATGTAACATAACAAAAATAAAACATATAATTAGTCTAGTTTTACACCTGGAAGAATTGGTAAGTTTTTCTTTGTTAATTTTCTTTATGTAGAATAGGGTACAAATAAGAAACCATCTTCAAAATTGGTTTCAAAAAGCAAATATTTTTGCAGCTTTAAAGAAGTCAAAATAAAAAATTTGAGCAAAGTTAATCTACGACGAAGAGTGTTAAATCAATGAGCTTGCAATTGATTGGTTTCTTCAAGGAAATTATAATGGTCTATTAGATTAATTGCCACTTCCTCTAATTATTTGAGGGGTGGTGTTTATTTGAGGAAATATGCACTGAATGGAAACCGGGCTTAAGTGGAAACATTTTGAGTGTGTATCACCCATTCCCATCTCGACCTGTTCTTTAATTGTTTTGATTTTCCATTGGAACATTCATTCCCAGTGAGTAACTATCAACATGTATTTATGATTTGAAGCAGTCATATATGCGTGCACTTAATGCTGCCAGATATGAACTTCTAATACTTCCAAAACTCATCGACGGTAACCAAAATTATTACTTAAACTGTACCTGTACATTTGGGTCATTTGTCACTGCAACCTTGACACTGGTTTATATATACTACAGCGTTAGAAATAAGAGTGGATAACCACTCTTTGGAGGAGGGATTTTTGAGCATAACTTCAGGCTATAAAACTTTACTTATTCTATTAAATCAGGGATGTGTTATGCGCTTTAATAAAAGCAACTTACCGGGTAATATCATCGCAACGAATGGTAACAGTACTGAAAGTGAAGTGAGTAACGATGATCTCTTATGTATCAACCCGCCAATATTGGCAGATGCGATTGCACATTTACATCGAAACGAAACAAATGTTCAGGATTTAGTTAATATGTTGATACGAGGGGGTCACATTGAAAGACTATGGACAAGTAACAAACCCAACGATTGGACTTTACGAATTACATTTAATAACATTACGGCAAATGGTATGATACGAGAAAGTATAATTCCTCTTCTCTTATATGTAAGTATTACATGTTTTCTACGATGAAGAGTGTTAGATCAACGAGCTTGCAATTGGTTTGTTTCTTATGAAGAAACCAATCAATTGCAAGATCGTTGATTCAACATTCTTTCCGTGGGAACGGATTTTGGAGATAGTCTCTTGTTATTTATGTAGAAGAAACTATGCTCAGAACTGTCTAGTGAGTTTCATAATTCTTCATATAATTTGCTAGTTAAAATTTGTTTATTTCATCCAGTAATGGTTAATATGAAGGTATGTCATATGGCATGCTTCAAGATAAACGTCGGATATCACCTGTGAAGGAGTGTTTTTTAGTATAGTTTTTCAAGCAAGAATTAAAAATATAACAGGATATACATTCAGGGATAACTGCTGGTCATAACTGTGGAGAAGAGATTTTTCAGAACATTTTCCACCAAATTTGCGGAAAACATTTTAATAAATCTCTCCTCCACAGTGAGTATCAGCAGTCACTTTACCCCATGTATATTTGAAATAGATGAATATATCAAACTTGTGGCAAAGCAATAACTTCACTTCTACAATGCCAGTCATTTTTTGTGAGTGAATGAAACAAAAACTAACAAACTAAGTTTTTAACGTTTTTTATATGCATAAGTGAGTTTTTTAATAGCGAGTAAAGTATCATAAGGACTAATCTATCCCTCAATTCTAGTCCATAAAAACGCTTTCAGGTTGGAAAATCCCAGTGGGCAAAAACTTGTTCAAAGTCTGCAGTAAAGACTCTAGAACAACGTTGTTTGACGTTGTCCGAGCGTCTTTTACTGCTGACTATAAACAAGTTTTTTGATACTGGGATAAGGTTTCTTAATAAAAGAATAAATACCATGTTTCTTAAATGATACTATGTCAATGAGTTAGTAATCTTGCAATATGCAAACCAGAACATAACTTTCAGACGCCGCTAATGGTGGAGTGTCTTTAGTATAGTTTTCAGCTTCGAAGCTATACTAAAACTTACTTCTCCACAGGTGTTGCCCAGATGTTCAGGTGGGATTCAATTTCTTTTCCAAAATTATAATACTCTCTATCACATTGTTACGATAAAAAATGTGCTGACTTGAACTTATTGTTTTGCGGTCTCATCTCAACATTAACACTTATATAAGTGCTTTTTATTTTAACTGGGTGGTAGAGACAAAATAACCAAAGGTGTAGCCATATTAAATTATTTCATAAAGGCATCTCAGTGTTTGAAATAAGAACAAATAATCACTGTGGAGGAGATTTTGTAGAGCATTGCTTCACACTTTCTAGCCTCAAACAATGCTCAAAAATCACTCCTCCACAGTGATTATTTGCTCTTATTTAGAACATTGCCGGTCATCCCTGTTGTTGTAACATCATTGAATTGCATATTCTAAAACCAATTTACTGCAATGTAACCACTTGTGCCAAGACACGGCTATTGCATCATCAATGTCATCATCAAATTATGATGTCATAGCTCCTGCAAAATGACAATACAATACATTTATTTACATTCCAGTTAATCGCCAGTGTTCTTTCAACTCATTTTTTTGCATGAATACAAGCCTGAATATAGCTGCTGCACATCTTTTGTGGAATGCTTGGAATAACACAATTTCTCAGTGTTCAAAAATTATGACATTATTTTGTATTATATGTGCACTGATGTTTGATTGATTACGAATGCACAACAAAGAAACCAAACTTTTTTTTTCTTTATTTGCAGACTGAAAGAAGAGTGAAATTCTTACAAGTAGTGTATATAGACTGAGCTAAACAAGCAAAGACATATTATATTGTCTAAGTATGAAAGAGCACAGGCTATAAAAGCCTGAAGCTATGCTCAAAAATCTTTTCTCCACAGTCATTATTTACTCTTATTTTGACTACTACTCATGCCTAGGAACCTTTTAAACCATATACTTATTTCTTCGTTTAGAAATTCAAATTACCTTCTGAGCAATTTAAACTAGTGATTCAAGCAATGACTCAGCTGAATGTTTTAATTAGTGGAGCGCCTAATGCTAGTTACGACGTTGAACTTGTTATACCTAACATGAAAAGTCTTTCTGTATATAAACGATATTTTTTACCGATGCAAGGTAACTTACCAATAATACCTCAGGTAAAATCACATTAATAGTATCTATGAGGAAGGGCGCTTATTAATAACCTTCTTCACAGATGCTAAATTTTCATTTTGATGCAAGATAATTTATTTAGAATACGAATTTCTCTCCGAAACAATAAGTCTAGTGGTCAAAAATTTGTTCAAAGTCAGCAGTAAGGAAGCTAGAAGAACGTTGAAAACATTGTTCTAACATCTTTACTACGGACTTTTGGCCCACTGGTAGGGAAATAAGTGTAAATAGTTACTGTTAAGGAATGACTTTTAGCCCACCAAATGAAGTTTTGATGGGCTATTGCTATCACTTTTTGGCGGCAGCAGCATCCCACTTTTCTTAATAGACCATGTTTCCGAAGTGCTAGCATTTCAAAATTTGGTACCAGCATTCATGGAACATTCTAGACGGGTTTGCCAAACATTCTTTGATTTTGTCCACTCAGTCTTGCGTTTTGGGCAAATAGAGTTTTCAAGCCAGTACCATCCTGAAATTTGGTTATGGCATTCTAAGCAATATTACGTAACTGATGGAGAATTATTTTTCAATTTTGTCAACTCGGGACCGAGTATCGGGGAAAAAGGAATTTTTTTCAAAAGTGGAGACTTAGCAAATTTTTGAGGATTTGAATTTTATGAGGTTTTGACCACATTCACTTAAATAACATGCTATAAATAATAAGGGAGAAGTGGAGACTTTTTTTGAAATATTAATTTTCTATGAGACTTTGACCATTAACTTTTTATGGCAGACATTTTGTATGTTGGGGAAGCTTCTTCCTCAATTTTGAGATGATAAGTAATAATGTTTTATGAAAAACAATTTTTACATTTTTTTAAAATTCCAAGAATTGAAGTCTCCATTTTGATTTTGGAAAGCTTCCTTCAATTTTAAAATAACTATTAATTTTATATCCACTTAGTTTATTAGTAATAAATGATTAGTAATTAGTAATATAATGACAATACACAATTCAACACCATTCAAAATAATCTTAAAAATGTAAATGACTCAAATTAAATGTTATAATGACAATACGCAATTTGGCGAAAGAATCTTATAAAAAGATGTTATGTTACATTGTTCTAACCTAGTGCTTTATAACATCATCTAGTAAAAACCATGATTTATAAAACTTATAGTAAAAAGGCTAGCAACCATCCTATGTAAACACTTAATATTCTAAGTGCAAGGTTTATAAGTACATTTAAAACAAAATGCATTAAGGTAAAATGATATGATGTGTAATGATGTGTGATGTATGATATATAATTTGTGTATTTAATTCATATCCACTGTGAAGTAGTTATTTTTGAGCATTGCTTCAGGCTATGATGTGAAATTTCACTTCCCTCCTCCACAGTGATTTGATTTAATTTTACCTTGATAAAGGTGTTCCAATCGTTTATTTGATCTTATCAACTTAATAAGGACATGAAATCCTAATGCCATGTAAAATTTGTGTCTATCATTGATATGAAATTTTACTACTCTCCTCCACAGTGACTTGACATAATTTTACCTTGATAATTATTATTATTATTATTATTAAGCAAATTCAAATTACATTGAATAATAGCTGGTCGAAACCAATTGGCCGACCAAGGTTCTTAGAATGTTCGTGAAAGTGCGTTCGTGTTGAATGTATTCGGCGTACTTTGTTGGTTTTCAAGAACGGTCTTGTATAGCGTAATTCGTCGTCCGGGCTTTTTTGTTACGTCGTTGTTGAATAGTAATCGCTTTGTCATCCTATTGTTATCACCACGAATCACATGGGCAATAAAATTGCGTTGTTGGCGCGCCATAAATTGATAGGTGTTTTCGGTTTCACACTTCTTTATTATGTCAGCATTGGTCAGTTTGTAGTGATATGTACCATCTTTTCTTCTAAACCCTCCTCTCACCATTCTGCAGAGCAGTAAAATATATTAATGGTGTTTTAATTGTTTATGTGACCTAAAACTTTATTATCTTAATAAAGACATATTTCAAACACTGACATAATGTGTGTATGCAAATCTTATTTATGTACTTAGGTCTAACTTTCCGTTGGTTTGGTGGGCTACTTTCAATACCATACCTTTGATTGACCATAGTTTCAGCTTGTGTAGCGTGAAACTATGCTCAAAATTCTCTCCTCCACAGTGATTTGCTCTAGGGACTCATTCAAGGGTTTACAATATTCACAATTAGTTATTTATATCTCAATATTTTTAGCATCTACAGTAATTCAGATCAAACTGTCTATTAATTACTATGTAGAATTAGAGCAAAGCAAATGTTGCATTAAATATTTAAAAGAAACATCACACTTTTGTATTTCCAATTGTTTTGCCACACTGCACTAAAATTTACCCTCCAGTATTGCCAATCTCTATAGTCTTTCTATTACTGTGGAGGAGAAGTGATTTTTGAGTATAGCTTCAGGTTTTTTTTTATCTTGAAGCTATTCTCAAAACTCCCTCCTCCACAGTGATTGTTTGTTTTTATTTTAAACGCTGGGTTAGAAATTGTGACCATGATTTTTTTTTGCTCAAGTATTATTTACCAGTGGTCAAAATAAGAGCAAATAATCACTGTGTAGGAGTGACTTTTGAGCATAGCTCTATGCTACAATGCTTGAAGCTATGCTCAAAAACCCTCAACTGCAGTGATTGTTTACTCTTTACTCCATTGAAACATTTCCTAATCTTTTTATTGACTTAATTAATTCTTTAGGTTAATGCATGGCTACCAAAATGTCCACCTACTCACATTCAAGTTGGATGGGATTACCGTTTTGTCTCGCCCATTCCATCATATTTGTTTTTGTTTCTTATCTCTGCTTGTACGGTAGTAAGGGAAGGATCTGAGAATTTAAGTTACTGGCAGTCAGGTGCTTACATTCGTAATGGTGATATAGATATCAGTATATGTCAATGGAAAGATAAACTGGTTTTACAAGTTTTAGCTCGAACAAAGATTGTACATGGTTCGCGTCAAGCTGTTAATCGCACGTGGTGTTGTTTATCAAAGTATTTATATGTAATTGAAAGAATTCTATCTGTCTTTCCTGGTTTATATTATGAAGTATGTACATCTCTATTTCTTACTTCAGAAACATTAGGAGCCATCTCCAAAATTCGTTTCAAAAAGCAGATATTTTAGTAGCTTTTAAAAAAGTCACAATCAATAAATTTGAGAACAATCAATCTACGATGAAGAGTGTTAAGTCAACAAGTTTGCAATTAATTGGTTTCTTTGGTACGAAGAAACCGATCAATTGCAAGATCGTTGATTCAGCACTCTTCTCAAGAGAACACCTTACCATTTCAGTGTATAAAATGAATATTTCACAAATTTTGATCTGCTATTCAGCCCTGGGAATACACTGAAATCCCTGTTCTACTGTGTTTTCAGGCCTAGTGTAGAACATACTACAAGAGAATGAATAGGATTTGTGAGTTGATACTCTCGACATTAATGGCTACTATGAAAATTTTATTGACTTGCACCCTCCTTCACTGTTATACTTATTTTCAAAACTGCATTTGCAACTGATCAACGATATCAGGATTGTTGACATATCCCTATTTCCTTTCCTTAGGTTCTTGCTGTAAGTAAGTCGCAATGCAAGCCAATCCTTGAAGTAATTGATGAATTTGAAGCTGGTGATATTAACGAATCAGAAGTGTTATGGTTCATACCTTTAAAAGGTACCGCAATTGAGTTCTTTGACCAATCTTGGTGCCTTGTTTGCTATAATAGCCTCTATACAGAAGAGTATTGAATCTAATATCTTGCAATCGATTAGTTTAAAACACAAGAAAATTATCATAACGTTGTTTTTCATAGAAGTATTATGTTTCATTATCTTGAAAGAGAGGTCATTTCTGCATTCCAGTAAAATTGAACATCGACCATCGCATTAGTTTTTTGCATTGAACAAGAAAAGGTGCCATTGGATGTGCTCTTAAAACTAAGTTACTTCCTCTACGGTTGATCCACAAAAATTTGATGTCAATTTCTACCAATGGAATGTCTTCTTTTGCCTATTGCACAAAATTGTTCGCCTTTAGTAAATTAATTTATAATTTTCGGTCTGTTTTTTCTAGTGGCTATGACAGATAATTTTGTGTCTCTTGCATACTAAATCTGGTTTGCCTTTGAAATTTCATGCTTGTAATAAAAAAATGATGCTTTTTATTTGATCCAATATAAAAAAGAATATTCTTATGAACTTTTCAAAATACAGTAAAAATTTCATAATTTTTTTCTGGTAACGGCAACATTTCTTCAGATAAACAGAGAATGAAAGCGATTCAGAAATTGAAATACGTAAATGCTTGAATTAGTGCCTGGGGTGTTTATTTAAAGTTTCAGCCTATTTGAGAAGGGGGGGGGGGGGGGGTTATTCCAAAGGAGATGCTTATTTGATCATTTACACAGTTGTCACAAATTTCTTTTTTTAAATATTTTAAAAAATACTAAATCAAAAAAAATGGAACTGTACAGAAGAGTGTTATATCGAACAGCTTGCAATGGATTGGTTAACTCAATACTTTTCTCTGTAAATTTTACTGTCATTTGAGTTTTATGTTAAAACATTTTTTTCTCAGGTTGCACAAGAAGTTCTGTTCGCACTGCTACTCTCACACCTAATTATTTGGCTTGGTTAAAGTCCATATCAGGTATGTAACTAAAAACTTACATGTTGTATTGAAGATAGCTACAATGTGCAATGTGTAAATACTTTGCTTTACCCTTTTTGGACCCGAAAGATTTAGATTTTTTTTCTATAGAAATCTATACCTTTAATGGACATACTCCTGAAGTATTTTTTGTTGGAGTAGGCTTAATTGAAAGAACCTTAACATTACTCAATACTTCGACAAAAATGAAACCGCGCAGAAGGGTGTTCTTCCAACGAGTTTGCAATGGATTGGTTTCTTTGGTTTCTTTGGAACGAATAAATCAATCTATTGCAAGCTTATTCTACACAGTGATTATTTGTTCTTATGCTCTCTAAATCATTGGTTATTTAATTAGTATTTGCGGTCTGTTTTGTCTTAAGAGCATGTCACAAAGTCAATACCTTACACGTTATATTTGATTTTTTTAAATTAGTTATAACAAATGCAAAAACATGCTCCTTTAAAGGGAGACAAAATATTTTATTTTCGCTCGGTTTTGCTAATTTAAATTTGTGATGAACTGTGAAACACATTTTCTGTGAAATAAATTTGGATAAAAATACTAATTTTCTTAATCATTTTAAATACTGAAGGAATTAAGAAATTACTAAGAAATATCATACATATTATTATTTGATCAAATAATTCAGTAGTCAAAATTAGAACAATTGATCACTATGAAGGAGTAATTTTTGAGTATAACTTCAGACCAGAAAGCCTGAAACTATGCTCAAAAATCCCTCCTCCATAGTGATTATTTTCTCTTATTTTTAACACTGCAATTTTGACCGACTCTAGAATAAGAACATTTCTTGATTTTAACACATTTCTGCTAAATTAAAGTGAACTGGAATTGGCCATGTGTGAAATTTAATTTCCTTGAAAATTACAATTTGCAAATGAAAAAATAAATTATTGTAATGAAAAAATAAATTATTTATCTTTATGTTTTTTACATTCATTTATTTATTGGAAAAAATTGTCTAATAAAAAGAAGTTTTACCGTTTATGATTATTCAATATAAATTAGTATGTGCGAAATATCTGAAACATGAAGGTTTGTAGTCGTCTAGAAATATGTTATGTCCAAGTCTCAAGATAAAGGTCAGACATCACCTATGGATGAGTACAGTTTTCAACTTTGCAGCTGAAAACTGTACTAAAAAACACTCATACACTGGTAATATCTGACTGTTTTTTTGAGGCTTGTAAATGGACAAATTTCTACCAATGGAATGTCTATTTCTTCTACGAGTGTGTATTTTCTGTTTCGTTTCCGTTCCACAAAATATTCTGAAGTGGAAAACGACCTTTATGTTTTAATGCACAAAATAATAGAACAATTTCAATATAGCACTTCTCCATTCAGTGGGTGAAATTTTGATATCCTTCACCTATAGGTCAGTCTTAGTTTTTGCAAACAGGCAAAAAAAATCGCGAAAATAAACTCACAACATCTATCTGTAAGAAATTTTGTTTTTACCCTATTAAGCTTTGGGGTTTTTAGACGAGCGGAAGGGGGCATTATGATAAATGTATGTTATAGTGATACTTGTAAACCAAAAAGTATATAATTATATTTAATCATGTGACCTAATTATGATGTCATAACTGGAACATGTGCTAAAAAAAGAACAATATTTAGGTAAATTCACAGGTAAGCTGCCTGATCTATCAATGATACAAATCCAAGTATTGTGACAATAACTAAGTCATGATATAAGTTATGATATCTCAAATATTTGATCACATGACGTATGTATGACATCATCATTTGGAATGAAAATGACTAAAATTTGTATAACATTTAGTAACTAATGTGAACTATATTTTTTGGGGGGATCTGTAAACATTATTCTGGTCTGTAAATTATATTATTCTGGTCTGTAAAATACAAAACGGCAGCATAAATATAAATTATAATGTAAATAATAGTGCATATACTTGGTATAATTCTAGAAACAATTCTAACTTTTATATTTTTCAGATTTGACCACCTGCTCAGAAATTAATTACCTCCCGCAAAGCAATAATTATTTTTAATGTTTTATTTTTATTTTTCAAATAGCCGAAAAGTCTGAAAATTTCAGGTAAAAAGCTTCAGTATAAAGAAAATTATTGCAGTTGAATATGTCACGGGGTCATTTTGGCACCACCCCCCTATAGTAAATAGGGTTAAGTGTTATAGCGGTTCGAAATATTTTTTTGAAACCTGTCGATTTCCTCATTAAGCCCACCTTGATAAACAATTAATTTTTAGTAAATCACTAAGAAGAATTGTAGTTAAATTTATAATTGGGGGTTGAGACAATTACTAACTAATTATAAACTACTTATTGTCTTACTTAATTTATTAGTATTACTTAATTTTGAGTACATGTTTAAAGGTATAAGATCTTCTGTTGTAAAGAATGGATACTTCTCAAATAAAATCATGTTCCTTATACATTGGTCGAAATAAGAGTAAATAATCACTGTGGAGGAGGGAATTTTGAGCGTAGCTTCAGGTTTAATAGCGTTAGTAACTCTCTATATATTTTGGTTAATGGTCAGTATGCATGGAAATAATGGTATAAATCTTTTATTTTGCTCTCGTATCATCGAAATCATCTTTATTTTGCTTGTTTAATCTGCTCACTTGTAATCAGACAAATAAAAACATACTCTTTTATGTTTTTTGACAACATTTCGGACGTTCAAACAGCCATCTCAAATAAAGTCAAGCTTTTAGGAGTATAACATTGATATAACATTGACATTTCATATATACTACAGGGCTCGAATTCACGATGGCATTCCCCTGTTAAGGAGCTGCTTTGGAGACAAATTTGCAGCCAACTTGAATTCAGAGGCCTAGAGATATTTTCTTGGATTTATTGACACACATCATGTTTTTGTAGAATACTGTACGCAAATAAACTGAAAAGATGTCTTCAGTAGCTAACTTTAATTAAAGATTGTGTTAGACATCAATGAACAGGATAACTGTTAATGTTGTTGAATTAAAAAGTACTTTTTCTCAGTTGTTTGGAGAGGATGATGATTATCTATCGTAAACCTTGCTGTTGTCACTCTTTATTTCTAACTGTATTACACATCAATTTCTGTGTAGGAACAGTGATTGTTATTACCGTATATACGATCTTGGAAGTTGGTTTCTTAACAAGAATTTTATAAGATCCGGGCTCGAAATAACAGCCGGTCATCACAGTGGAGGAGAGATTTTTCAGAATATTT
>JAULBZ010002011.1:0-19908 GCA_032360805.1 Neoturris breviconis
AATGAGGCGCCGGAGATTGTACCAGGTGCACAATGTAACGGGTTCTTTTTAATTTTTTTGAATGATTTAGAACATTACTGTATTCTGTGTTGACATCTTGCTACGTTGTTATTATTTTGTTATCAACGTGGATAACGGAAAGTCAAGAATAAGCAAACATAGCTGTTTTTTAAAAGTAGGCCATAGTTAAAGTACAATTTTTCATTCTTGGCGAAAGAGCGCTTGGATCAACGTCCGTATTTTATTCTCCGGTATATTGGCCATTATTTGGAAGTACACTTACATACATGGCGAGCGAAAGGAACGCATGGTTCTTTTTTTAAGATATCCATGCTCAGTATGGTCATATATTTTACCACAAAGTAGTAAGACGTTTGTATTTGATGGAAAACTTTGTAACTGGGCAAAAAATATTTTTCTGGATTTTACTGAATGTCCAATAATCAATAAAAATGCGGCGATTTTTTACTCTGATTATAAAATGCGGCGGATGACTATGAACGAAAAATTAATTATGCATGGCCTAACTTCACTGGTGATGATCTTCCGTGTTTTATGGTTATATTAGTGCTCAACTTTATTTAAACTTAATTCAAATATATTGAAATTTAATTTTTTGGATATGTGCTTTAAGTAAAAAAATACATTGATTTCAACTTTCGTTTTCTCTGTCGTTACAGACCTGGCATAGTTTTAAGCAGTGGCAAAACGTTGATGAAGTGGCGAGATCAGTACCATGTTTTACTGACTAAAAGTTGAAAAAATAAAAATAAAAAAAATGGTGAAATAAGCGAGAGATTCCGTCAGTTTTTTACCACCCTCAAGTTATGACTCTGCACTAGTAAAATACTTTCCAAGTATATATAATTTATACTTTGCCAGCAGGAAATTTCTCTAAATAATATCAGACAAAGTAAAATTTTCTTAGTTTTTAGGCAAAATCGGTATTTGTCTCAATAAGTTAAAACCTTCATTCATAAGTGTTAATAAACGAGTCAATAATTGTTATGATTAATTAACACCACAAGTAATACGAAATCTGACTTTGTAGATTTTCAACTCATTTTGCTTACAGCCACAGATTAAAACTACTACTGGCTATAAGATAAATGTCAGTTCTTTGCTAATCATATCCTCGGTTCTAAATTAGTGGATTTGTATTCACGGATTACAACAGGTGATATTCAGAAAAACTATATGTATGTTATAATTATACATGTTTGGAAGGAACTGATTTACGGTCTAGGCAGCACAAATCCTCCAGCCTGCGTGGGCTGATTTTTTTTGTTATGAAACAAGCTCGTTAAAGTAACAACCTTCTTTTGATATTAACTGAGCTCTTTTAACATAATTTATTTCTATGCATTAACATTTCAGAGCGGGCCATATCATGGTAATTTGGCAGCTGTTGTTGATTATGGTCAGAATGTTGTTATGGAGAAATTAAAGGTACAAGAGATAGAAAATGCAGAAAAGATTCTATTCAATTTGGTGAGTACTAACGTCTTTGTAAGAGAGTAGGTCATTGATCTTTCAATAAAAGATTGATTTACAAATTAATTATAACTGTTGCACCTCACTTGTGGAGGAGTGTTTTTCAAGTATAGTTTTCAGCTATTCTGAAAACTACTAAAAACACTCCACAGGTGATATCCTACAGTTATAATATTCAGGTTTGATTGCAACAAATTCTAGTCGGTAACTCATTGCACAATATAATTTTTCTTCAATGAATTAAGAAAACTCAATTTCAGTACTAACCACAGGATACTGCAACAATACTATTGTCAATAAATGTGGTTATTTCCTGTAATAAGGTAAAAGGTTAGATTCAAGTAAATACAAGTTGGTTTTAGTTATATAAACTACAACTTTGGTTGGCAGAATATATTTTCAGAAAATCTGCATAATTTTGAAATGTTAATGTATTATTTTATATACAATGTCATCCGAGTGGATACAACATTTTTCCTTAATATTGTCTTGAAACATACATACCAATTGATGCCATAGTTTGGGAAAATCTCGAGTCCTCAAATATTATGAAACAGATTCTAAATCAATAAGTTCCTTGTAGGTTTCTAGTAATCAGAAATAAAGTGAAGTTTACTTATGATAAGTTTCACAGGTGGTGAAAGCATCCAATCAAGTCATTGACCTATACTCTCCCCCATATATGCTAATTGCTTGATTTGATTAATCATAATTGGTTAACAATGTCACTGATAGGGTTGTTTGTAGTTTACCATCTGAGACACAGCAACTCTAAGCAGTACAAGCTCAATATAATGTTTTCAAGCGGTATTAAGAAATACTAATTTATTATTAGGGTTTGGTACCAAGCAAAGAATTGAAACATATTTATGTGGAAACATTCGAAAGAAGTTTACGATCATACTTAGTAAGTAGCAACCATCTGCTGTTGAATATGTTATGGAACATTTTGTAGGAGAATAGTCTGTATTATGCTATGATGAGTCTGTATAATTTCTTCTTCTTAAGCAAGGTTTACACACCAATGTTAATTAATTGTAACCAAATTTTCAACATAATAAACACAGTTTGCCTCATTAATTATTACACGTAAGCGTTGTTTTAAATGCTTATTTCTACGGGGCCCCTTCTTTTTTGGACTCTCTCTCATTGTGCCCAACCCCCCCCTCCATAACTTTTGGTAGAACCATGAGAGTCATTACATATATGATGACATCATTAAAGCAAAGCAGGTGGTAAAAAAAAAAAAAAAATCCCCCAAAAAATTTAATACCTGTCAAAAAATTGTTTTTTTCAAAATGATCCTAGATAAATTACTAGGAAAAGTCCCAAAATTCCTAGTCATATAAGCCATTCATTTGGAGGTTATGAAAGAAAGTATGACATCTGTAAGCTGTACTCTATACTCCTCCACAGTTGCTGTTTGACAGTTATTTTGAGGCTTTATCTAACTATTCACATGCACTTCTATAAGAAGGAAAATCTCACTGTAAACTGTTCTTGTTGTATTTGTATGACTACTGGCATCAGCATATTTAATGATGCCCTCACTTCGAGAGTAGTTGAAAAAGAATGATAGGATGCAATACCATGTTCTTACATCCCATTGGATGTAACTAAAGTACTAAGTCACCATTGAAATTATTTGACTTTTTACTGTGGAAGAAACCAATCAACATCAATATTGTTCAAGCCTCAGAGATCAGGTCGGAATTCCCCTGTGGACGAGCATCTTTAGAGACCAATTTGCAGTCAAAAGGTCTCCAAAGGTGCACCTCCACAGGGGAATGCCAACCTGAATTAAGAGGCTTGTTGTTGATGCAACAGTCTCTGTCACAGATGGAAAAGACATGAAGATACTATGAACAAATGAAAGAGTTTGATGTTCTACATATGGTTTCACAGAGCAAGACATTTTTATATTCTAGTTTGATATTCTACGAAAGAAAGGTTGTCTCACAGAACAAGATATTCATGATTATTCATTTGTCAAAGAAATTGAAGTGTTATATAACAGTGACGATTTTCAAACAACAGCTCAGGCTCATCGGTATGTAACCATTTGTCACAGCTGGTACCCATAATTATAATACAAACTTTCAATTAATTGTCCACCCTAGTGGACACTTACGGTCTTATCCATATGGTTAAATCCCTATAGACTATTTTCTTTAACATTGTTTTATCATCTTTCCTATTTGATGCTAATTTCTAGCAATAGAATGTCTTTTTTTGCCTTTCTCAGTATTTTACAGCCAATAGAAATCAACCTTAAATATCTACCAATATCTGTTTTTGGAAAAGAATTTCAACAATATCTTAATAATATAATCTCTTAATGTTTAGTTCTTACTGGAATACAAAGTTGAAGTTGGATCTTCCATCACCTTTATCATCTTTCATTGTGGAAAAAGAAAAATTTGAGCAAAATGATGAAGAAATTATTAAAAATATTGTAAGTTCAAGTTATATTAGGTTTTTTTGAAATAATATGAGAACAGGAGCTTGGAGTGCCCAACTTCATTTTCAAGTTCTAGAACCGATCTTCTTAATACTGTATGGAAGATATTTTATGTCATTAGTATGCATATTTATATACAGCTGTTTACAGTGAAACCTCTCTGCAGACACCTCTGCCAGACAATTATGACCTACGAACAATAAGCTTGGTTCTGACCACCTCCCGGTTACTACCTCATAACTCCACCAGACAGACATCTCATACCAATTAACAATAATGGTAGCCCCCCCCCTCCCCCCGATTGTGTCCATTATTGGGAGGTTTCACTTGGAACATTGATTAGAAATAACATTTTATTTTCCTATGGAGCAATCTGATTTTTTCTTAATTTTATTTTTAGCCTGCTAATAAAAATGATGCCTCATGTTATTGTCAAGTATCATTGAAATATGTTCAATCTTGGGATGAGAAAACCAGAAAAAATATTTTATTGGATGGTGTATTTATGAAAGATGCATATAGTAAGCTCAAAATAGGTGTAATATCTGTGGAGAAGAGTAGTATCTCAAATGAGACTGCAAACAATTGGTTTCCTCATAGCCAATCAGTTTCCAGATCATTTATTCTAATAAGAGCAAATAATCACTGTGGAGAAGTGATTTTTCAGCATAGCTTCAGGCTAGGTCAGGTTAGATAGCCTGAAGTTATTCTCAAAAATCCTTCCTCCACACACCGTGATTATTTACTCCTATTTTGACCATTGAATGTCCAGTGCCAATATGTACAGGGTTGTCATGAACTCATGGCTAAAATGGCTCATTGATTCTATTATTTTTACGAATATACACTCCATAATCCTATTATTAGTAATTAATCTAAAGGTTGA
The DNA here is from genome assembly GCA_032360805.1 of Neoturris breviconis. NCBI lineage: Eukaryota > Metazoa > Cnidaria > Hydrozoa > Anthoathecata > Pandeidae > Neoturris > Neoturris breviconis. Next base: position 4,842 of record JAULBZ010002011.1, read on the forward strand.
CGAGTTTACCAGTGTGGAGGGGAGTAAGATGTGCCATTCCAAATAACTTGAAAACTGTGTATCCGTCTTAAAAATGCTTCTTTTTGATCCCTCAAAATATAACCAGCTGAATGATATCAATAATAATTTTGCTAGTGATGATTAGATTGTGTTTTGATATGTCTGGTTTCAATACCATGCATGTTGAGATCAAGCCATTATAATGCTTGAAATAAGAGTAAATAATCACTGTGTAGGAGTGATTTTTGAGCATAGCTTCAAGTTCCAAAGCCTGAAGTTATACTGAAAACTTCCTCTTCCACAGTGATTATTTATTCTTATTTTGAGCACTGATGCATTAGGTTATTTTAAATTTAGTTACCCTTCAAGAAGAATACAGTGAGCATGTTTGGAATTATTTGCAGTGCCACGGTCAAATATCTACTATGCAGTTATGGATCGAAACTTTAACAACAAACTCTAAAGTTGGAAATCAAGTATTTCCAACATTTCCAAGCAACCCTGTAATAGACACTGGTGTTATTACAAAGTATTCAATGGAATGTTTAATTAATGCCCTCGTTAAACATGGCTACTATCCTAAAAGCTTAATGAATAATTTTACTGAATTAGTAAAGTACTTCAGTCAAAATAAAATATTGTTTAATACGATCCATCCAATGGAGCATTATAAGCAAAAATTATCAGATGAAGACAGAACCATACTCATATCTGATTTCAATGAGAATTTTTTAATGTTTTGTCAAGAAAATGGTTTAGTTTTACTAGCTTACCATTTTATATCATATTACAGGTATGTTCCATTTCGTCAGCAAAGTGTTTGAAATAAAAATAAATAGTCACTGTGGAGGAGGGATTTTTGAGCATTGCTTCAGGCTTTCTAGCCTGAAGCATTGCTCAAAAATCACTCCTCCACAGTGATTATTTTGCTTTTATTCCAAACACTGATCTACATTATTTATATTGTCTAATTTATTCACATTATTTATGGAAATTAATTTCATATTTAAAGAAAAACCAAGCCCCCCAAAAAAGTTCTTATAAAATGCTTCAAAATGGAGCTAAACTTATCAAATCATTTTTCTCCATGAGAGTACTGTCAAAGGTAGAAACAACCTAGAAAATTTCCGTACTCTCCTGTTGTTGAAGCTGTTTCTGGGACGTTAAATCATAATAAAGATAAAAGGTCGCACGTAGAAGAGGAATTGGTGCATAGCTCTTGTAATTCCAGTGTTTTGTAATTCAATTGTTGAAGATTTAACTAATTGTGGGACTGATGATTCATCTCCCAATAAAAATATTGGAGGCTCCTATAACTGAGCCAGCAGTACTGAGAAAAATGTTTCCAAATGGACTATCAAAAGTTGATTGAGACAAGCGAAGAGAGAAATTTAGAAACTATTTGTTTGGAAAATTTGCATTGCGTGCTCCTGTGGAAATTATGTTATAGGACGTACCTGTACAACATTGTCTTTAATTAAATACCTGTGTGTTATTATATAATGCATTGTTTCATCAAAGACCAACTATACTGCATTAGCTAACTTTGAATTAAATGAAATACATTCAATAAACTTTCCTCTTCATCGTCGTAAGCTCGTTATCTTTTCGTAGCTTGCAGAAAATATTTCAATGAAGTCTCATATACAGACATACCATAGAGTAACATAATTATTTTTGAAGAGACAAAAAGAAGAGAGAGAAGCTCCCTTTTAGTTTCTTGGTGTTAACGAAATTTTGTTGGCTACTACAGAGAGTTTGTTTTGTGCATGTTGAATAAAATTATTCTTTATGTGTTCTATTTCATTTGACCTAGTTTCTATTTATTATTTTTTTGCACATTTTTTTTCAATTTTTTATATAATTTTAAAAGTACTGATTGTATCGTCTACTGTTGTATAAGTTCTTGAACGACTTGGAATATATGTTTAGTGTCCATGGCATCACACATTTAGCATCTCTACATAACAGGGTCTGTTTTGTTTGGGACTAATTAGCAATTTTTGGGGCTCTCTTACAACACTGCTTCTAATAGAAAAGTTTTATCATTTACCTTCAAAATCAGTGAAAATTTGTAAAAACAAAATTTGAGCTTAGTCTTCCTTTAAGCAAAATTTAGCAAACATTTCAGTAACTTTGTGAAAGCACATAGTATCTGTGGAGAATGGCCTTTTCCCATTAACCAAACTCAAAATGATTGTTTAAACACCCTTCCTGATTATGGGTCTATTGCTTTATAGAATCAAACCAAAAGATCTTCATCTGGATGATAAATTTAAATCTTGGTTTACAATGATGCTTCATTTTCATTATATTTCAACAATAGTATCTAAGCAAGAAGGTATACTTTACAGCGCTGGATATAAAATATTGCTGACTGCTATTTTGTTCATAATGCATTGATCTGTATTATACAAAAAGTATTGAGAATTAAATAAAAATATTCAAGTTTCTTCGGGTATAGGTATTGTCTAGACAGTACTCTTTTACACACATTAGGGGTACTAATATTTGTGAGGAAATTTTTGTTTGCATTTGGTATTTATTTTTGCGCAATGGGCCTTATTAAATTATTTTGCCTGTATTTAATTTCTTGAATGACCAGTTTTCGGATATTTTGCAGGTGTTTATTTTAGAAGGAGCCAAACTAAACTTGTCTCCATGAAGTGCTGAGGATGAATTTAGTCAACATGTATAGGTTGACAACATGTACAACATTTTTTGGTGTTCAACAAAATTCGTAAATGTCACTAAAAATGTGCACCTGCAACAATTAATACCCTAAGATAGTTTATATTTTCATTTTATTTCAAATACTTATTAATAAAAGGTTTTTTAGAATTGGACAAAAAAAAGGAGCAATCTTCTAACTTTTTTATTTATTGTTTTCACAGTGAGAAAGGTGATCTTCAAAAGAAAATCAATTTCCCTATTGTCTACTCACCACTCTTCTCTTGGCTTGTTTTGATATTCTTTTCTGTTTATAGTTACCATGAATGAATACAACAATCATCTATTCAATGTGTTCACATCAAATTCTTGTTTTCATTCACAAACAAATTCAACAAAAGATGGAGTGTATGCGCTGAATGATATTGTAAAAAATAAACAGTCTATTACTGCTTTAGCTATTGCACTTGTCACAAATATCTCAATAGACACAGTAAGTTTTGTTTTGTCTGTTGACATAAATAATAGTTTTGATATGGTGCTTATCAGCCTTTACATGTACCCCTCAATAAGTTTCACCCTAAACCAGCTTGCAATTGATGGGTTTCTTCATACGATGCAAGATTGTTTAGGGTGAAACTCATTTAGAGGCCCATGTAAAAGCAAATAATCACTGTGAGAGAGTAATCTTTTCCTCTCATTCTTACTTTGAGCAATGATGATGTCTTTATAATTTTCCATCTACTCCCTACTTTTAATGTCTCTTTTTAACAGTTCCCTCCAATAAACATCCCTCCTAAAATCTGAAAAATAAATAAACTTCTCAGGTTGAAGATTTATGGAACTTGTTTCTCCATTTTTTTAGATATTATTAGAAGAAGAGAAGAATTCTAGTGTATATGGAATAGAAAAGTCTTTACTTGAGCAACAGTTACGAGTGTATCCAAAACTACATGCTGTATTGTTTAATGATCTACCGGAAGAAAATAGCAGCCATGTATCAATGTATCGGTTACTTCATGTAAAATATTATTATTATGAGATTATTATTATAAGAGCAATAAAATAGAAATATTTAAGAAGCGTTCCAGATTTAAGCGTTAGGATAAAACTGTTATGCATGGTGGAACAGTCCTCTATTATACTTTCCTGTGCCTAATTGTAGGGGGATGGAACAGTCCCCTATTATAGTTGATATATGATATGAATTCTTTGATTAGCAGATAACATTGTATATTTCTACCTAAACATTTTGCAAAAAATAAGAAATGCTTGACCTAACATTACGGTTTAATAAACATTAAGAGAGCATAGAGAGATAAAGTGTTTTATAGCCAGCCATCAAAATTGATCTGATTGATGTGAGTTCAGTTCTCTAAGCTACTCATACAATTGAAGTGTTTATCTGTTTTTAAATCTCGGATGTATATGATACTGAAAACTTTAGGACAATACTGATGTTGATTTATCGAGATGGTTCACGTGGCAACCAATGAACGAAATATCACTTAAGGATGGTGAGAACAACTTTAACTTACTTTTTCATTTGAAAAAATACTTTACAAGCAGAAAGTTTTATGAGCACATAACTGTGAAAGTTAAACACAAAATTTCTTTCAAAGATAATTTGCAAAAGTATTTTATGCAAAATGTTTAAAAAATTGTCTATTCACTGAGTTTATTACCTTAAAGTCAATGGTTTAGCTAAATGAAGGACAAGCTGTTCATAATGATAGCTTCTTTTGTTTAACAATATTTAATAAAATGATATGTGCTGGTTGGTCTTGGAGGAGTCTACAATCAAGTATGTTCATAAAGTGAGAGAGTGGGTTTTGATGCCCTCTAAATTTCTATTTATAAAAAAGACTAAGTTTTATTTTGATGTAATATTTATTTCAATTTCAAACCGAACTATCCTTTATTTTTGTTTCCTTTTTTATGACTCTTGCGAGAATTTGCTTCATACACAAAATATTTCTTATTGGGCCATTTACCAAAGTTAACTACCATGAAGGGTAAAAAAATCACATATTTTTACCTTGCAAAGGTTTATGCTTGTGAAACATCCTGCTTCTAAGTATACAATTATTTTTAACCTAAAGGTCATAATCTTGTTACTACAATCAATACCACAATGTTGTTTGTTATCATTCAGTATCAAATAGGGTTGAAATGAAGGACTGGATTCAACACTAAACCATTGTTCAATACCTTTTGTTTCTAATACAGCTTATATTTATGTGTAACTTTTTAAAATAATTTCACACCTTTGTGCAACAGGTTTACCTAAGAGAGCATCTCAGAATAAAATCTACAGAGTAGAGTACCGAGTCAACAATCTTGCAATGGATTGGTTTCTTTGTACCGAAGAAACCTACCCATTATAAGTTTGTTGATCTAACATACTTCTGTACAGATACATTTTTGTTGAATTTTGTCAATTTTAGTTTATTTAACCCTACCAAACAAGAAGGCTATAATTATTTTATGTTTATCTAGAACAAAATTCTGAAATCAATCTCCTGAGAAACACTTTTTATAATAGACAGTGGTCAAAATAAAATCAAATAATCACTGTGGAGGAGTGATTATTAAACATAGCTTTAGGCTACAAAGCTTTAAAAGTATACAGTGTTTATTTACTCTTGTTTCAAACATTAACGCTTTGTTTGACGGGCTTTCCTTTCAGATCAGACCATGTGGTTATTTGTCAATGCTCTTATTATTTCCTTTAGAGTATGTTTTGCATGATTTACCACATTTTTCTCATCCTTTCTTGGTGGAAAGATACGCAGAAGAAGTTAAGTTAACATATGATTATTACTTGAAGCAAGGAAGACCATTCTATGCTTACTTAACATACCTGAATTGTGGTAAACAAAACTCAAGCAGAAAGATTACAAAGTGAGTTACTTTTATTACACCCATAGAGTAATAACAACCTCCAGAAAGTGCGATTTCCATGTGGTGATTTTTTGTTCCTACTGTCATGCAAAATCTTCAATGTTATGCTTACTTTTTGAATGAAGGATAAGGAAATCGCCTTTAATATAAAATATGGAATAATGGGAACAACCCAGTAACAAGACAGTAAGTAATAGGAACAACCCAGTAACAAGACAGTAAATAAGAGGGACAATCAGCATAAAATGACGTTATTATGTGTCTGCTTTTGTTGGGTCAGTTATCAGTTGTCAATGTATCATAAGAGTGAAATCAGAAAGATAATACTTGCATGTTAATTGACAAATAAAGATATAACAATTTTTTCTACTTAATGCTTGAGGTGTCCCTCGTGGCGAAAGAAATACTTCATATTCTCACGTTTTTATCATCAGATTAGCGTTTGATTCTTGTTCTGCATTCCACTTGCTACTCACTTGTTTCACTTGTTCTTTGTTTTCACATCACTGATGGGGAAATAATTAGGCTATGGATACAAATTTCTCATCTACTGTTGATGATAAAGTTTTGGTCTATAATTATGAATTCTGAATGAATATTTATTGAAAATACTTCAGATATTATTATTACCTTTTGCACTCTAAAGATGAACGGAGTAATTAACCATATACATACTTTTAAAGTTGCAGACGTAAACATTTATCTCTCTGAGGATCTTGTAAATATTTTGTAAAAAAGACTTTATACACTCCAATATTAATATTAAGCATTATCCAAGCCTCAAGATAACGGTCGGACATCACCTGTGGAGGAATGTTTTTTAAGTACTCAAAAAAACACTCTTCCACAGGTGATGTCTGACTGTTATCTTGAGGTTTGTTATCACTTATGATCTATTATATATGTAATAATTAAAACTCTGGCATTAAATTATATTTTAGTGACAATGTTGTGGTTGATGAAACATACCAATTAGCTATACAAAATTTCAATTCACAGTCTATAACATCAGCGTGCACTCTGTTTCTTGAATTGATTGATTCGAATTGCGAAAAAGTAAAAATTGATACAAGAGCTGCTTTAGTTATTAATAAATATTCTCATAAACGAGTATCAAGTGAAAAGAAATATACTTCTGATGAACTCAAGAAATTAATCAGTAAGTATTCATGTTCACCTCTATCAGTACATATCTGTTAAGTGAAGTATTATGAATTATTATTTTCTTCTTTACCATAACAGTTAGGACATACATACATCAATTACCCTGAAGCACTAGCCTTATTAAAGCAGCTGCACACCGATTTCTTTGATTTCTTGATTTTTGCATCACCTCCATTAAATCGAGCGAGCTGTGGAGCTGTTGCAGCAGACATAACCAGATTACTTTGTTGATAAACAGCAAATTGGTAGGGCAAGGCACAAGAGTAGTTTTAGAAACAGGTTAACACAACTTTCAGGGATTGAATTCGAAACATGACTATGAGAAACATGACAAAATTTAAATAAATTTTTGTTTGATGTACTTACAGCCAGAATCATCTTGATCTTGACATACAGATCAAAGTATACATTTGTTAAATATTGTTCCTATCAACAACTACGAAGATCACTTTAAGAGTAACAACAGACCATATGATTTTGTGTTTGTCTTTCTTGCTTCGTTTGCTTCTTCTTTCATTTGTTGTTGAATATTCTATCAGATATTCAAAGTTTATTTCACAGACTGGATTAGTGGCATAAACGTTAGGAGATATAGATGTAGATTCTACAATGGACTCTAACTCACATAATAATATATATAGAGCATCTTTTATTTCACGAATATATACATGGCGATGCAAGAAGAACTTTGATGTGTATGATCATAATTTAGCATCATTCATATTATGAGTTGAATTGTTTCAGAGGGGTGATTTTTTTTCTCTTTCTTGCAGATACAAAAAAAAGTTTTCATAAATATGTACAACATTGAATTTGCATGCATTCTACAACTACAGGATTGAATAAGTGAATATTAAGAGTTGTTGGTTACTGAAGCATTAATAACCCTATAAACTCTGAGCTTTTAGCTGGTCTAATAATCTGTGGGTGAGTGTACAATGTACTGCATTCGAGTAACTTTCAAATTACTTGTCAGTTTTACTTGAAACTAAGACAATATTACCCAGCCTCTATTGTTCCTAATAATAAAATAAAAAGATTTACTGCCAGCATTACTTCGTGCGGAATGTAAGTTTCCTTACATGATGCCTGTTAAAACGAAAGAAAAAAGAAGAACAATATTTATTTGGTTATTATGTTATATTTGCTTATTATGAATGGTTTGCCATTATTACACAGTAAACAGCCATGCTAATGACTTACTTCTAGACCAAAGTAAAAAACTTTTTTTTCAAAATTCACACAAGACAAATAACTTTTTTCACCAGTTCACTAATGAAAAAAACACAAAGTCACAAAATTCGGACTTAAGGAGCTGTGCACGGTCTCGAACCAATTTAGATTAGCGTGATACGCAAAATCAAACAAATGAAAGAGACTATTTCAAGTTTGTTTTACAAGCACAAATTTACTGACCAGAGTAATTTGTGCTCATAGTGGTTGTGTTGTGCTGAAATGACTGCTTTCTCACCAAGAAAGTTGAAAACTGGTTACATTGATGATTGTTAAATAGATATTATACAGAAGTTAAAATAAAATAGAGACACAAATAATTGGTATTGAAAGTAGCCCACCAAACCAAGTGAAAGTTAAATCTAAGCACATAAATATGGTTTGCATACACACATTATACAGTGTTTGAAATGTCTTTATTAAGATGATAGAGTTTCAGGTCAAATAAATAATTGATCAAGGTAAAATTATATCAATTCACTGTGGAGGAGAGTAGTGAAATTTTATATCAAGGATAAACACAACAACAAATTTTGCATGGTATTAGGATGTCCTTATTAAGTTGATAAAGTTTCAGTGAAATTTCATATCATAGCCTGAAGCAATGCTCAAAAGTCACTCCTCCACAGTGGATATAAATTGGATACACACATTATAGATACTTCAATAGAGAATAGAAAAATGTAACAGAAAATGTATCATTCATCTTTATAAGATATTCCTCTGTTGAATTCTGTATTGTCACTATATTCCTATTTGCACTGGGAGCTATTAATGTTTTAATTATCTTTTTATAAGATTATTTTATTAAAAAAGATCTTCTTCTGTTAAATTGTGTATTGTCATTATTTTCAATTTGAATTGGGAGTATATAATTAATAATGTTACTATAATGTTACTGTTAACTAATGTTAACAATGTCACTAATATTTATTTCAAAATTGAAGGAAGCTTTCCAAAATCAAAATGGAACCTTAATTCTTGAAATTTTAAAAATTATTTTTATAACAAATATCACTCATCATCTCAAAAAATTGAGAAGAGAGCTTCCCCAAAATACAAAATGGCTGCCAAAACAGATTCAGGTCAAAGTCTCACAGAAAAATTATTTTCTAAAAGATTTTTTAAAATTCTAAATATAATTCTGGTCAAATCCTTATAAACAGTGAAAAAAATTCTAATATTTTCTAAGTCAACAAAAATCATAAATTGATCATTTTGGTGAGTGTGGTCAAAAATATCAATAAAATTGATGTAATTGAAATTAAATGTTAAAATATATAAAATAAATACAGCATTAATGGGGCAAATATAGAAATTAATGATTACAAATTACTTTTTTCTGCACCCTTTTTTTGTTTACAATATAAATCAGAAACTCTATTCATGCCTAATGTATTAACAAACAGTTTACATTGCCAATATTTCTCTGTCTCATAGAGTTTCTTCTGAATCAGAAGTGGTGTTAATTTGCTCTATTATTTGCACTTGGAGATAAGCATGTGGATTGTGTGGGTGTTGGCATTTATTGTTGAAATGTGGTGGTGTGTCACAACGATCCTTATTGGTTTTAATGTCACTTTTATGCACACAAAATCTGTTTTTAGAATTAACAGCTGAATCTACATAAAAAAAAAGGTTTTTGCTGATACTCGGTCCCATTTTGACAAAATTGAAAAACAATTCCCCAGCTGTCTCTTAAAAATGCCTAGAATGCCAAACCAACATTCTTGATGGTACCATGCCTTTTCAGTCCATTGGACCAAAAATGCAATTTAGCACCTTTTTGCCTGAACTCGGAACTAAGTGAATGAAATCAAAATTTATTTGTAGAGTCCTTCTAAAATACAGCCTACACAGGAACATGGTGTGTTAAAAAAGTGGAATGCTGATGTGGCAATGATGATGCAAAGTGATAGTAATAGCCCATCCAATCTTTGTTTGGTGTACTAAAAATATGAAACAGAACTGCTCCAATTAGATTTTAAATAATATGTACCAAGTAAGTAGTAAGTGAAGTTCCAAGCTTAAGATAATTCCATACCTTATAATAATCTAAATAAGAGAAAGCCATGGGTATTAATATAAGCATGAGCAATCCAGCAATTACACCCAAGGCAATACATCCTGTCACCGCCGATTTATTCATAATGTAAAACAAATTCCAACAAGGTTGAATATTATTCTTTTTATGCAAGATTCCTGATATATTTTTATACTAAAATGAAGATCGCAGTTTGTTATTACAAAACTTAATGAAAATCGCAGTTTATTATTACAAAACTTCTTATAGGACCTGTTTCTCAAGAGGGTAATGGTGAAAATAATAAAAAGTACTGCAATAAGATGAATGTGACTATAGAAAATATCCAAGCTGGTGTCGACGGAGGCCATAAGGCAATGTTTCTTCTGGAAAACACATGTTTTGTGGAAAGGTTCTTAAAAAGTTCTAGGGTTCTGTTGTCACTTGGTTTGAAATAGATCCAAAAGAATTCAGAGTATTTGGAAAACTTCTGCAAATTTCTGTAAAAACAAAAGTTTCAAGGGCAACTTATTCTGTTGTGTCAGTGGTTGCAGTATTATATTATATACTCTATTTTTAATTTAATGGTTGTCTAGACTTTGATGTTTTTAAAGCTGGAAAAAATATTTGTGAAAGTATGGTGGAATATAGCTTTTTTTTTTAATAAGTCACTCTCTGCAAGGCATCAAAGCCACTCCATGGCAGAGAGCTACAAAAGAAGAAGATAATTTACAAAGTTGAAAGGTGAGCATTAACATTACACTTAAATTTTTTAAGAACATAGGAAGGTGGAAGCAAGATATTGTTCAATTATACAACAAGTCAAAAGTGTGAGGAAAAACCTAGTCATGTATAACCTATTTGTATACAGTCAGATACATCCCACTTCATTCATTACAGTGCAAATCTTTATATATTTTAGCTAAGACCCAAGTACATTTCCCTATATACTACTATGGTTGCGCTAGAAATGAAAAGTATACAGTATAATTCAAATTTTTAAAGGGACCAGGCAAATTAGTTCGAGATAACGTATGTTCCAGTTAACCAAATATCTCGATATAGTCACGGTATATACAGAGTATATATACAGTATATATAGTCACACAACCAGTGCCCCCCAAGTACTTGTACAAATAATCAATAAATATTTACATGCTGCAAACTGCAGCGAGTGTTCAGGCAGTATAGTCAGAAACAACCAGTGACCCCCGAGCACTCTATAAACTATACAACTGGACTTAGCTAGTAAATATGTCAAGAAAGAGATACCCAGTCATGTGTCTGTGTCCATCCCCAAACATGCCAAAGTAGTACCCCATGCCTCTACGCCCTAGCTGGAAGTGAGTAAGACCACGAGTGATAGATTTTTACACCTGGATGACAGCCTAAAATATTTTTTGCAAGCCATGAACGTTATCATCCTGATTCAATCCCTCAATTGTTAGCTTACCAGTCTACTATCACCAGTTTTACCACTCAATATTCATTTTCTTCTTGGTCCACATACGGTCAGTTGTTTCGTTATAACATGGTCAACAGGCCATCAGCTTCTTGGGAGCATGTTGATAATAAATTATTTACTTTGTAGGATGTGTCACCAAAAGTAGCTTGTTTTTTTTGTAATAATTTTGGTCATGTTTCAATTAATTGCCCGCTTAAAAGCACTAATACCAGACCAGATAGTAACAATAATAATAACACAAATAATAACATAATAATCATAACTCCACTTCACCACCATACTGTTATCGAGCTTCTTCTAAACAACATAACCAGCCCTTTCGTGCCCCTCAATGACCACAGGTTCCAACAACAGTTCGCCTAGTATGCGGATACTTTAATGGTGGTCGCTGTGCCACCTGTAGCTGTCGATTTATTCACGAATGTCGTATCTGTTCCGGTAGCCATCCACAGACACAATTTGCAAGAAAGTAAAAATCTTTCTAAATATTTCAATTGAAGTTGACAACTTCCGCATCTCATTCTGTTAAACTGTTTACTGATGCATTACTGATAGGTTCGGTGTACCATAATCAATGGTTTTCGGTTGAATGGCCAGCTGCTTATAAAGATCGTTACATTTTTCTCAAACTTTTCGCAACATTGCTAGCATTTTACAGGGGGCACAATTGGGCAAACCAGCAAATCCCTGGGGTATTACGGCGGTGAGTCGGCACCCTCGTGGTGCAGTAGTGGAATTTCACAATAAGGAAATTCAGACAGTCCTAAAAGTTACCTGAGTTCATTCTGAAGAGTTAGCTACACTTTGAAATCTTAGACTTCTGGAAAATTTTGAAAGCTATAGCTAAACCAGCTAGTTAGAGAAATCTTGACTGCCATTGTGATTGGTGAGATGATGAAACTTCCAAACTCGACTACCACTGTGGTCGACTATAAACGCGGTGAAAGGAAATAGGAAGTTTAACTGTAAAGTTTCCGGAAATTTAACTACTCTCTACCTGCTCCTCCCAAGTTTCTCCCATTATTTTCTTTTGTAACTACTGTTGATAAATATCTTGTGACAATTCCCTCGTAATCCTACTATAATACTCTATAATACTCTATAATAGTACTCTGTGGGTGTTGCGGCATGCTTACCGCATGTTTATATGATTGTTTATGTTCGTCTCGATTATTCTTACTGTAATAATATAATCATAACGAAAAATTGTACAATAGTCAAGACCAAATTTGTTAGGGGGTAAATATATTAAAATTTAAAGCTACGTTTACACGCTACGATTAATTGGACCGATTCGATACTTAATAATGTATTTCAAATAAATGTTAAATAAAAATAAATTTTAGCCCATATATTTTTTTAAAAAAATTTACTACAATATATCAAGTTATATCACCATGTGTATCTTTCTAGATCTGTTTTGAACGCCCAACTTATTTTTCAATTTAAATTATTTAAATTAATTAAATTATTTAGATTTACAGAACGGTTTGATTCTAGGCTGTGCCTGTTAAGGAAGCTTATCTCGCAGTTGTTGTGCATGATTATTCCGTTCACTACAGGCTAAATATCATTCCGCAGATTGTACCATGAATTAATCAAAACATAAAAAATGATGTAAACACAAATCGCAAATCAAAACAAAAACAAGAAGGCACCGCGTAGCACTTTTCTGGTCTGCTTGAACAAGGTTTGACAATACTATATGACGACTGACTGTAAAACTCATTCTGAATCTTGTCTCTTTTGACGGAGAGGAAGCGAGAAATGTGTAGCTAGATACCCATATGCTCGTCAACCCAGACTTTACTGTCTAGCATTACAGTATTTGATTTTTCTTATATTTCCTCCTATATAAATTTTTTAGGACAAAAAGGAAAAAGAAAAAATCCGACGGTTAGTCTTTTTACGTTGAACTCAGCAGGCATGACTTGGCAAATCTTAATATAATATAGCTAGCTATACTTGGATGTGTTTATAGCTATACAGCTCTAGAGCCACAATCTTTGGACAAAAATATTATCGTAGACAAAGTAAAATTTACGAGGGTACCAAATCCCGGTAACACATCCCCGTATGCAAAATTAATTCCTTATCCACCCCGTCAAAACCACTTACAGGGTATTATGAGGTATAGAATTTGTTGTCCATCAATTTTCATTTTTCTCCAAGAAACTATTTGAAAACATTTAGGCTCAAAATGTTTGGAACAGATGAAATGACCAGGATCTTTTGTTAGGTTATATTTATGACCTTGAGAAGTCCCTGTATTTAAGATTTATTAGGTTTTTTTACAAACTCAATAAATTGTGAATCCCCAGCAGTTATAGTATACAGGCTTTTCCAAACAAATTCATGTCATTTGTCTCGCTAATCAAAATTATAGACTTTTCTCTAACTTAAACTTTCAACTTTTCCTAAAAGTTTCAACGAGGGTAACGAATCCAGGTTTTACGAGTTGATAAACGATCACATCAACCAATCACAGGTCCAAAGTACCACCATTTTTAATTAAGAATGAGGTGAAAACAAATAAAAATTTTAAGGGAAAGGGAGTGAATAAAAGAGTTGAAATGCAAGCAAGGCAGTTCAATACACCACGAGGCTCCTTGAAATTGATAAATAGAATCTTGATACTACTTTAGTAAAAATATTTTGTGCCAATATTTTCTCTAAACTCCAAAAAATGTTCAAATGTTTTGCCCTCCCCATTCTCTCCTCCAGAATATGCAAATTCTTTCACCCATAGTGAAATTCTTACTATATTATACTGCATGGATTCAGATTTACTGAATACAATAAAGATATTTATTTTATAGCTTGTATCATTTCTGTGTGGTTCCCTGGTTGATCAAGTGATGGGTACTGTAACATACATTGCAGTAACATCTATCATCGTTTTGATAGCTGTTTCAATTGGTTTAATTGCAAGTTCTTTAAGCAAATTAAGTACAGAGGAAGGTATACACCATTTGTATCTAGTTTGGATGATCTATTACTTTACTATCGCTTTGTGGTAGCGACGTCCTGTTTTTTTTATTATGCTTCTGAAGTGCAACCTTTTGGAAATTTAGTACCAGCATTATTATACGCAACATTTTGAACAGACTTGGAAAACTATTTCATTCACTCTGGACCAAGTATATATATATATATATATATATATATATCGGGTGTAGAGGTTTTAAATTGTGTTTTTGTCCATTTATGGTACCATCCTATAATTTGGCAAGGTTTTTAGTATTTAATGCTATGGTGTGCAATTATGTATGAAATCTGTATATTATATATTATATACAAAAATGTATCATTGAGGGATATGATGAACGTCTATGTACCCTAGTGTCCGAGCATGAAAAAGCCTTGAAATCGAAAGATGATGAGATTGAAACAATTCTGGGATCTGGAAAGCCATCTACTACTGCACACAAACTCAACAAAATAGGAAAAACAGCTGATGTCTTAAAATTTAAACCAAAAGGAAGGAAAGCAAGTGGGACTGATTTGTCAATCTTCAAATGTGAATCTTCGGGATGTAACTCAGAGATTGCCGACCTGGCAAAATGCAGTGTATGTTGCAAATGGGTATGTGAAGCTTGTAATGCAAT
>JAULBZ010002012.1:0-19907 GCA_032360805.1 Neoturris breviconis
TGAACAAAGACCTTGTTCAAAGTCCGCAGCAAAGTTTTCAATGTTGTTCTAACGTCATTACTGCGAATTTTGAACAGGTTTTTGCCCATGAGGTTGTAGGCTAAATCTAGACTAGTTTATAATCGTTAGTAGGCTAAATCCAGATAGCGGGGAAAGATATCAGGGTTAATCGGGAAATCGGATTGCCGTAATGAAATCGTAAGGGGATCACTATTTTAAGCGAAATGTTTATAACGGCGGCCTGCTAGTCTAGGCTAAATCCAGAAACCATGAAAAAATATGGGAGAATCAAGAAATCAAGCTGTGCTGATTATAAGATTTCATTGTATATTTATTATTACTAAAGGTCCCAAAAACATTGAATTACGACATTTTTTTTTACAATAAACAGTAACTTTGGATTCAGGCTGATGATTTCTAAAATTTTTGCTTATCTCAGGCTCAGGAGTTTCTTATTGCTTTCTTATTTGAAAAGTCACAATAAGTTTACTGGTTATTGAAACATGGACTGAAGCCTAACTAACTCTTACTAATTTGTAAAGATATCTAATATTGGACTGTGTGTTGTCATAATAACATTATTGAACAATCTTGTTCCAGGACTTTTTACATACTTGAAATACTGAGAACATCAAAAGGCCTGGGAACGATTTTGTGCAACTAAACTGTTGCTTATTCCCCGTGAAAGAAAATAGTATGATAGAGAAAAAAAATCCTTTGCTGATCTCGGTCTAAAGAATTTCTTCTTTCTTTCTTATTTTTTTGAACATTCTGAGCCTGAGTTTCTTATAAAGTACTTTCTTATATAAAAGATGCAGCTGTTGCGTAGAATAAGAGTTCTGCCGTAGGAAAAAGCCTGTTCAAAGTCTGCAGTAAAGACACTAGAACAACGTCGTTCGATGTTGTTTAGGCGTTTTTACTGCGGACTTTGAGCAGGTTTTTGCCCACTGGGTGAAGACTTTTGAAAAAAGGCAAACAGCATAAAGAAATTTCAGATAAACTCAGGTAATAAAAACATTAAAAAAAACACATCCTCATTCAAATTGGGACATTTAATTTTAATGGATGGAAGTAAAGGTCGTCCGTAGAGCAAAATGTATGGAAAATATATATAACGGGACTGGGTACTACCTCTCTTTAACTATTATTCGTATACATTTACCGGCTTCTTGCTAGTAGGCAAAAACTTGTTCAAAGTCCGCAGTTAAGACGCTAGAACATCCGTTCGACTTTGAACAAGTTTTTGCCCACCGGGTTCACACTACGTGAAATACTGTCAAGGACGGTATACTCCGCATAATCAAACTTCCTTGGTATAGTATATGAAATGTGTGCTGTCATAATATTATTCAACAATCTTGTCCCAGACCTTCTTACATACTTGAAACACTGAGAGCATCAAAAGGCAAAAAGGCCTGGGAACGAGGTCGCATATTCAGTATTTATTTTACCTTTTTAACTTGTTCAAAGTCCGCAGTAAAAACGCTAGAATAACGTCAAACAATGTGCTTCTTTACTGCGAACTTTGAACAAGTTTTTTGCTAACTGGGAAAAGTTCCTCTGATAAACCTGCTCAAAATAACAAATAATCACAGTGGAGAGTTATACGAGCATGCATGATATTTACAGTATTAGTAGACAGAAATATTGCGCGAAAAACTTTTTAAAATGATCGTAGTGGGCAAAATACTTGTTCAAAGTCATACGTAAAGACGCTACGACGTTGTTCTAGCATCTTTACTTCTGGACTTTGAACAAGTTTTTGCTCGCTAGGATAGCACTCACGATAACATTGTGACAGTTTGATGTCTTCCGTTGGTCCGCGAGCAGTCGTTTCATTATCCCAACAACAACCATATTTTGTCTTTGCGCAATCAGGAATATCTGGGACTGGTGGAAGTGGTGCCTCTAAAAACATTATATACACAAAGAATAAAATGCTATCACAAATCTCATTCCTAGAGCTTTCTGAAAACAAATTCAAAAATAGAAATATGACCTGTTCAAAGTCAGCAATATAACGTTAGTACAAGGTTCACAAAATGTTATTTTGCTGACTTTGAACAAGTTTTCGCCGGCAGGGTAGATACTTATTATTACTCATTATTCATCTTATAGTACTCTCAGAGTGGAAAAAACTTGTTCAAAGTCAGCAGTAAAGACGCTTTACTGCGGACTTTGACCAGGTTTTTCCCATTGGGTGTTAACTTTGTGTTAAAACATCGTCAACACAAGGTTCATAACTGCAGACTTTGAACAAGTACGAGGTTTTACTATTATTACATACATTTTCGTAACGCATTTTTTTATTGACCTTCACTTAGCCTTGGCAATTATTTCATTGAACCATTATCCGAAACTGGCTATATTTTTAATCCTCCTGGCACGTAATACTTTTTCAATGTAAACAAAAACGTTTTTTTGACGTTACGTATTTTTTACGTTGAAAATACGTCACGTGTCCATTGAAAGTAGAAGTAGCTTTCTCATTTTACTTTAGTTGACTTTTACGTTTTTTTGTGTAATGACAATTTCTCAAATTAATTCCAATCGCATTTCTATTTTGCGTGTAAGATCTAAAAACTCAATCGTTAAAACAAAATGGAACCGGAAGGAATCGTATTCATAACGATTTTTCTAGTCGAATCGTCAAAATAACCAGTCCGTTCTTGTTAACTACACTCTATCATAGACGACATTCTTTTCTCGTTTTACCGTCATTGAGACGGTCCTTTAGCAAAGTTGATATATGGGCAGCAACTTGATATTTAAAAGAATTACTAATTTTCTCATACATATCAAGTCGCACACATCAACTTTGCTAAGAGACGTAGTGGAATTGGAATAACTAAAGTTAATGTCATAAAATCAAGTTCTTGAACTATAGGAGGAGTTTTTTAGTATAATATATATACAGGCAAAAACTTGTTCAAAGCCCGCAGTAAAGACGCTAGAAACGGTTGTTCGACGTTATTCTAACGTCTTTACTGCTGACTTTGAACAAGTTTTTGCCACCTGGGTTGGAATTATCCTATTTAACGAGCACGGAATCGTTTCTTCATTACAATTGAAACCAATTAAATGTAAACTGCTGGGTCAGCATTATACAGGCATTTGAGCATAAATAACTAGCAGCTAATTAGAATGTTTAGTAAATTAGTAAAAGAGACGCTAGAACAACGTATTTTTTGCCCGCTGGGATATTTTTAAAAGCCTTACACTTATTATTGAAACATGTTGACCAGTATCTTAATTGTATGTAAAATTGAACAGTATTTCAATTTTTTTTTTTTTATTATCCTCAGTTCGGCACTGATAATTAAAACAATAGAATATCATCCTAAAAGTAAATAATGAAGCGCTTTTAATCCTTTTACGGTTATATAGTACGCACTCAAAAAGTTACTCAGCTAAAAAGACGTAATACATTCCTGTGAACTGTGTCCACGTCAGTAATAACTTGTTAAAGTCCGTAGTAAATAGACTAGAACACGTTCTTCTTTACTGGGGCTTTACTTTATCTTTTTACCGCGATCTTTTTCAAAAAATAAAATTGACTTGATGACGTCACTGATACCTGCTAGGACGTCATCAATAATGAAAAATGCTCTTAAATAAATGACTGTGACGTTTTCTTTCCATACCACTAATACTTATGGCATGAAACGTGGCACATTTATAGAAAACGTCAATATAAACAGTTAATTTTTTGCGATTTGATGATTTCACTGGCACCTGCTTAGACGTCACCAATAGTGTAAAAATATTGTAAAATGTCTGCGTGGTCTTTTATTTCCGAACCACTGATACTTATGGCGTGAAACCTGGTACAATTATAGAAAAAATCAATACAAACACTTTGTCATTAATATTTTTAATTTAATGATGTCATTAGTACCTCTTATGGTCTGGATTTTACAATATTTTGTATATTTTATTTAGTATTTTAATAATTAACACATAACTGTCTCAAAGTTAGCCTAACAACATCAGAGATCATTTTAACAAAATTTACCCCCTGTTCAGAATTAAGTTACTCTCTGAAAAATTCCCCAAAAAAATTATAGGTGATAAAAGTTGCCTAATGAAAACGTCGCGGGCACTTTATGCCCCCACCCCCCACACCCCCTAGTGTTAATAGGGTTAACGGATGCGAATAAGACAAAAGTCTAAAAAAGAACATCATCAAATTCTGTGGTCTAGTATATTGACCGTATATTACCATATTTGATAATAAACAGTCCAAATACGGAGATATACGGGACTGTATTCGACAGTCTTTTTTTTACCTTATAGAGCGCACAATCAATACAGCCACCTAGTAGGCAAAAACTTGTTCAAAGTCAACAGTAAGGACGCTAGAACAAGGCCTAACGACGTAGTTCTAGTGTCTTTACTGCTGACTCTGAACAAGTTTTTGCCTGTAATCCTGGTATACGAATATATTCTAATCTGTATTCTCTATGGTTGATTTTCATTAGGCCGGAATTTATTCTGAGTGAAAGCCAAAAGAAGACATTCCGTTGGCCGAAGTTGTCAATTTCCACCAATAGAGTGTCTTCTTTTGGCTGTCTAGCGTAATTGTCCGCCTAATAAAAATCAACCTTTAGTATGGTCACACTTACTACAATCGTTGCATGTTTTCCTACAATACATCCGCATCGTGTCTTTTTGACTTTCACAAGCTCCTGCAGCTTTCCAGTGTTCGCATACATCCTTAGTTGTCGGATCGTCTTTACAATTGATAACTAGAATAAAGTCATTCGAAACCATTGATAATCCATAAAGCAAAAGCTATGATTTATCTATCGCATCAATGAGAACTAATGGCGTAAAAGACGGTCCTGAACATCAGTTGTGGATTTTGTATTGTTGTATACCCATTGGGAGAAACTTGTTCAAAGTTCGCAGCAAAGACGCTAAAACGACGTTGTTCTAACGTATTTACTGCGGACTTTGAACAAGTTTTTTCTCATTGGGTATAAATCACAAAACGTTATCTGCAACACTCTCATTGTGAAATTAAGTTTGAATCATTGGTCACACTTACCTTCACTATTAGCATTGTTCTGTTTAACATTTACCCTTATCGTATTTATGGTTTTTGTTCACATACCCTCATTATTAGCAATGTTCACACTTACCCAATAATTGTTCGCACGTACCCTCATTATTGTTTGCACTTACCTACGTCTGAAGCTTTCTTGTGAAGTATGCCAGTAAGTTTTTTTATAGTGTCACTATCTAATAAATTGTTGATTTCGCGAACTAAAGAAAAAAATAATTAATTCAAATACGTCAGATGATCTCTGGACTTTTGTAACTGACTTGTACCGTGGCAGATTCGGCCGCCTAAGTAACCGCGAGTTTAAGAGTTGATTTAACTGAGACAGTAACTCAGACACTAACTGGGCGGCCGCCTAAGAAGATGGGCAGCCGCTGACAATATGCTTAGTATTCTGGTCTTGCAATTGTTTGTTTGGTTTAAATCTAAGTTTGCAAAATATTTCAATTTTTTGGTATTTGAGGCGGCCGCCCAAGATTTAACAGCGAGATAGGAGGCCGCCTGTCATAGTTGGGCAGCTGCCTATCAAGTTGACTGTCAAAATAGCCGGCCACCTTAGCAAGGTAGGCGGCCACCTTAGCAAGGTAGACAGCCACCTGTCATAGTTGGGCGGCCGTCTATCAAGTTGGCTGCCAAAATAGGCGGCCGCCTGACTAAATAGGTGACCACCTGAGAGACTATATTTTGGTATTAATATAAAAAGGACCCTTTTCTGTAAATTACAGACCAGAATGTGCAGAACAATTCGTAACCTATGTTTAACCTTGTGTCTCGGATAAGGACCTAGTTTTCCAAATCTGCCACGGTAGATTTGTATTTACTGCATGAGAGGCGGTAAATATGGAGTAAAAAAGCTCGAGTTGTTCGAGTTATAACGTCATAGAGACATCATTATTAACATTAACTTAGTGAGAATTGAACTCATACCACACTCCGATCCTTCTGGCTGCAGAACCGACGTCCTAACCCACTGTGCTATAAAACTTTATCTTGCTTCATAGCATAGTAAGTTAAGGCCTCGGTTCTGCAGCTAGCAGGATTGGATCGGTGTGAGTTCAAACCTCGCTAAGTTACAAGTCATGCAAACTTACTATGTGGTACCAGAAGTATCTTTGTCCCTTAGAGCCAATGCTTAGATTAGCACTGTAATCCTCACACGAGAAATGATAAATTTCAGGAACATTATTATTGTACAAAATTACCCTAATCATATTATTATTGTTCACACTTGCCATCATTATAAACATTGCTCACACTTACCCAATTATTGTTCACACTTACCCTCATCTTTCGCTTCCTTGTGAAGTATACCATTAAGTTGATTTAAAGTATCATCATCTAATAAATTGTTGACTTCGCGAACTAAGAACAAAATAAAATGAATTTGAAATAGCTGTTTCCCAGCCGGCAAAAACCTGTTCAAAGTCAGCAAAATAACGTTAGAACAACGTTCTTTGAACGTTGTTCTAACGTTATTTTCCGGACTTTGAACAAGTTTTTGCCGGCTGGGTTTGTCAGATCATTTTTGTCATATGAATTTTTTAACTGCTGATTTATTTTACTGAGTCATCGATAAATTAACTGCTAAATACTTGTATTTGTTTGTATATAAGTATCAGTTATACATATACCACGTGCAAAAAGATAAGCGAATAAGATTGCTCCATATATGTGGGACGTCAATTTCTACCAATAAAATGTCTTCTTTTCTGGCTTTTTCAACACAATTTTTCGCCTAGTAGATCTAAAACTTGGTTGCGGTTTGATAAATCAATCAATTACCCAGTGCGCAAAAACTTGTTCAAAGTCCGCAGTAAAGACAACGTTGTTTTACCGTATTTACTACATAGCTTGAACTATAGTTAGAACCACTGGGTACAAATCGTTGCCTCGGTCATACTTTCCTAGAAATAAGTGAGTTAGCAGAAGGTAGTAGGAGGCAACCCGGGGCTTCTCTTTAATAAGCTTCTCCTAGGGTAAGGGAGGTGAGGGCACTACTCTTTTCCCAAACATCTTGCTCCAAAATGCTGGTGCCTATTTAACCGACCATGTAGTTATGTATGGAAGGCTAAGTAAGTTAACCATGTCACTTTCACCGGGAATTGATCTGATGACGCTGAAATGTATTATCGTATTGTCAGGTCCACGCGTAAAACGATGAAACACACTTACGAACAGCTTTTCTGTTTAAAGTAGCGCCAATTGATACACTAATAACACTACAGAAAAGATAGAAAACGATGAAGTTAGACATTTTAAATCTTTAGCGACAGTCTTATAAAGCACGTCTTCGCTCTTCACTCACATACAGTAATATGAAACGATTTTGTGCGAAAAACAATGCTTCTTTCAGCTAATTTATGATCACAGTTTATGCTTCTTTTCAAAGCTAGATCCCAGCATATATTATCCATATCAAAATGAAACAGCAAATTAAGACACTGGAGATGATCTTGCTCGGTATTAAACGAGGTATAAAACACTGTATACATACTTCAACTTGGTCCCCAGTTCTCTTTCATTCTGCTAGGATATTTGTAATCAAATGTTGTTGTGTATTATAAAGCCCCAAGTCCGCTGTTCACTAGCCTGTACTACAAACTCGACGGTCTGGCGAGAAAACGCGGCGAAGTACTACCACACGGCATTTTTTTTTGCTGCGGGGAAGGTCTGCGGAACAGACTACTGTTCACTAACTGTGAATTCAATAAATACCAGCACGGCATTATCAACTCATTCGATAATGTGAATTATTATAGAAAATTAACTCACAAATAATTTATATTAAGGACACACACGAATATTTTCTATTTTTGTTAGGATTTTTAGTGTTTTTAGTATTCTTAAATTACAAAGAATTAACTGTTTTTTGACTCCTTTTTTCGCTTTGTTAAGAAACAAGTTTAAGAAAGTGGGGTACCAAAATATTGGCAAGAAATAAGAAACTTCAGTTCCATATCAAATCCTCACAGCTTGCTAGACTGACTTTATTAAAGAGTAATTAAAATAAATAAACACCTTGTGGAGAAAAAACTTGTTCAAATTACGTTGTTCTAGCGTCTTTTCTGCGGACTTTGGACAAGTTTTTACCCACAGAGTAAAGTTATTTTCGTTTGAGTTTACGAATAAGAAAATAATTTAAAACAAATTTTACGGAATTTTTACGGGCATATACATCTGTCAATCAAATAAGTCTGTCTTAAAAACCCGACGTCTGGTGAGAAAACGCGGCGATTAATCAGACCGATTTTGGCTACGACTCGGAAAAATTTGTAGAAAGAATTGGAACGAGCCCTTGGAACGAGGTTGCACTCTATGGACCAAAATCTTGTTATTTTAATTTTAAATTTTAAATTCTGCACTTTCTTTGATCAAGTATATGATTTATTAAAGTTGTTGTCAAGGAAAAAGTTTACTAGCTATTGACCAACCTCGTTCCCAGGGCTGGGAACGAGGTTGGTTATTGTCCACATTACTAATCACGGAATTACGGACGGGATTACGGAATTTCAACTCCAGTGGGCAAAAACTTGTTCAAAGTCAATAGTAAAGACGCTAGAACAAAGAGAAGACGTTTTTCTAGCATCTTTATTACGGACTTTGAACAATTTTTGAGACACCTTGATTTGTTTATCACAAATTAACAATTTGATTAAAGGATCGTTAACATATTATCAACTGGACTCAAGTTTACACATGACGTCAAAACAACATCGCCACAATGTCAAAATGGCGTCGTGATGTCGGTAGGGTCATTGTTAATATCTCTTTTCGACATTGATAAGACGCCGCGTGCCGGCAGAGATATATAAGTGTTGATGCTTAAATCTATCCTGACGGACTTAACCTTCTAATAACTTGGGGCTCTTATTAACCCTTCGATCATTAGTATGGTGTGAACCCCTAAATTTTTAAGTTTTGTTGTGAAAGTAACA
Source organism: Neoturris breviconis (assembly GCA_032360805.1). Classification (NCBI taxonomy): domain Eukaryota; kingdom Metazoa; phylum Cnidaria; class Hydrozoa; order Anthoathecata; family Pandeidae; genus Neoturris; species Neoturris breviconis. Next base: position 9,001 of record JAULBZ010002012.1, read on the forward strand.
TAACGAAAATTACTATTCAGGAGGTTATTTTCTTACATACTTTAAAAATCTGCAGCATACTTTTGTGACTTTTTCGCCCCCCTCGAATCTTCTAATACCTTCCCACACCAAACTAACGAGGGGTTAAGCCGGTCCTAATTTAACTCTTCCAATGCCAGCCCTTGTACTATCAATATAGAATTTTGCATTGCCACTACTTACACAGCGTGAAAGTCTACCTAATACGGTCACGTAATTCTCCATATTTGGACTGTGTATTGCCATTTATGGCAATACACAGTCTGAATACGGAGAATTACGGGATCGTATTCGGTAGATTTTCACGCTGTGTTTAGCCTGTACTACAAACTCGGAGTCTGGCGAGAAAACGTGGCAAAGTGCCCTTTTTTGCCGCAAGAAGGGTCTGCGGAACAGGCTAGCTGTGCTAGGGTCTCTTTTAATGCTTCGATCGGAAAGAAAACCAGAAAAGTAAAAAGGATATTAAATTTCTCGTAGACAATTATAGCTTTTGATTTGTTTTGTATCACTGTGATTGTTTTCGTGCGTTTTAGAATACTATTAGCTTTACTAACTTCTTAGCGATTTCTATTACCCTTTACTATTATGAGATGCACATTTCGCTACTTTATATGGATTAAGTTTCTCCTGGAAATTTTTCATATTTAACTATTGTCTGTTTTCCGCAAAGTTTTGACCACGTGCACAAAAGTTATTGCATTGCAACAAGTTCTACTTTGAGCAGCCAACGCCTCGTTTTCATGTATTTGTTAATGAAATATTGAAAATCTTTAGTTGCGAAGTGCTCTGCAGTATCGAATAAACGGGTGGGGGATGGAATAACCGGGGAGTGGAGGGGGGAATTTCTATAGTTAATAAAGAAAAGTGATGACACTTGTACATTACTATCGCTATTCCATGGTTTGCGTAGCTGGCAATTGGTTAGGGACTAGTCGATTAGTTAATATGTTGTTTAGAGGGGGCGGGGTCGGAATAAAAGCAGCGGGGAGGGTGAAATTATTTCAAAAAATTAACAAGCGTGTCCCCCCCCCCCTCATTTATTCGATACTGTAGAGTAATAGTCCAGATAAAATATACCCACTACTTGACGGATAAGGAGCTATTAAAATGTAAGACCAAGTTTATAATAATTGTCCTCTTTTTTAGTTATTTCAATATAACCCTAATAGGCACGTGACGTACGTACGTGGCTTTTTTACGTAAAAAAAACGTATCGTAGTGACAGGGACAATAAATAGGACAACATTCCGTGATACCTCGATAGTTAGATGTATAAACAAGACAGAAACCATCTACAATAGATCTATTCACAAATAAATGAAAACCAGACGTTGGCTGCTCAAAGTAGAACTTGTTGCAATGCTGTAACTTCCTTTTTGTGTAGGGTCTACGAACAAATAGGCAGTAACCCTATTTATACTGGGTCTTGGAGGTCTAGTTTATAGTGGGTCGCGCTCTTGGAGCGCGAAGTCTAAGTCTTGGGAACGACAAACCATTTAAACCCGAAATTGTGCACACCTTCAAAGCAACCCAAAATAAATCATTCCAAGTTATAATTGTTAACATTAAAGATGTTTCCATTGCTAGATAGTCACAGACACCATACAGTATAATGAAAGTTCTAACAATTTGACAGAAAAAATGAAAAATGAAACTTGTAAATAGAATGTGAGCTAATATTGTTGTATAAGGTAGATAAACTTGAAAAGTAAAAAAAAACTTTCGAATATGAACAATAATGAACAATATTATCGCTGCAGAGTGAAATTTGTCGAAAAGGTGAAGTTTGGGGTTCTCGGCGACAAGACCGTGACAAGAACATTGTGATACCCTTTCAGCCACGCGTTGATGTTGGAAATGGTGCGGTATAGTATAAAATGAAAAGTCAAAAAGTATTGACAAATATGATTGAGCGAGAAAAAAATGACAGCGATTTAAATCTGTGTCGCGCCTTTAAGGCGTGACCCAGTATGAATAGGGTTAAAAGGTGATTATGAGTGAGATATACTCAAAAGAATTCCAAATACATTATTAACTATTGATCAACTATTAATACCATTCCCCTTCCTTTTCGTCTCTTTGATCCAATAAAAATATCAAAGAGACAAGAAGCGCTGGGAACGAGTTTGAAATCCCATTGAAAAATTGGCTTTTAAAATAACGCTGGTCAATAATTTTGACTTTAAACATTAGGCCTTTTTACACCGGTAAGGTTATTTTCTAACGCGGTAAGGTCATTTTCGGGAAAAAGTGGTAATCTAACGTCTCTAATTGTTAACGCCGACACCAGTTTCCTAAGAGTAACGGTAAAGTTAGAGTCAGGAGTTAGGGAGTTACTTGTTGGAGAGTTGACAAGTTAGAGAATTGCGCTAATTTTACGGTTACCGAATATTGTCAATAACGTGCCGTATCGAATCTAAGTAAATGTAGTAGCTATATGGCATAAAGCGGGAGTCACTTGAAAATTGGGAAACTTATTTGGGTAGCATGTTCATATAACCCAGACCATATTTAAAACGTAAAATGGGGGCCGAATAATTAAATTAAAATGCCACTGATGTGGATGTTGACAATCATTTTAATAGTTAGAATTTTATTACAAAGATGATGGCGGATAGAACTTAATAAAAAAGATAAACCACTTGCAATTTGCTATACAGAGAGCAACTAGTCCATATTTTTTAATTACTTAAAATGGTGCCTAAACATGAAAAATGAAAAGTCACAGAATTTGGAGTTCATAATATATTTAATATTTACAACGTGATTACAAGGATAATGTCGGATATAAACTCATTTAAAGTGTTGTAAAAGCAGTTTCTAGTTTACAATGCAGAGATAAATCAACTTGAATCATATGACAGATTCATATCCAGTTCCGTAGCCTGATCCACAGACGAATTTCAAACATCTCACGTATGTGAGATCTGAAGGAATTAGACTAAGTCAGTGAAAGAAGCTTCCGCATTTGGTTAATAACTTTTTGGTGACTTTTAATGATCAACTTTTGTTGATTTTCAAAATAAAAAAATATATATATATTAAAAACATTTCGGTGCATTAGTTTCAGAAAAAACGGCTTGGCAGTTTCGGAGGAGTATTGCGAACGAACGGACAAACGGAAATCCAAACGAAATGAAATAAGTTTAGAAATTTAATGAATGTAGATACTTCTCAGTGGGAAAAGACTAGTTCAAAGTCCATACTAACGACGCTAGAATAACGTGTAAGACGCTGTTCTACAACCTCGTTGTCAGGTATTTCGAAAAGGCAAGAAGCCCTGAGGACGTAGCCTGAGTTCCAGTACTTGTCGTAGTTAGGGACTGGAACTCAGGCTATGGGGACGAGGTTGGTTGTTCTAGCGTCTTTACTGCCGACTTGGAACAATTTTGTGCACACTGAGAATAGAGAATGGCTTTTTGACGTATGAACCCAGTAAGTAAAAACATGTCAAAGTCGGCAGCAAAGACGCTAGAACAACGCTGAATACGTTGAAAACGTAGTTTTGGCGTTATTACTGCCGACTTGAACAAGTGTTTATCCACCGGGAATTACTTTTTAGACCAAGAATAGAAGAAAGCCTATGCAGGAACTAAATATTTTTCTGTGAACATAATTTCTCGACGGGACAGACTATCAAATATAACCTCGTACTCAGGGAACCTACAAGCAATCGCATAAATATTTGAGACAAGGTAAAATTCAAGCAAAAATTCCGAATTTGCAATTAGACAAAAAGCCATAGATTTTCGGTAGCAAACCTAAAGACACAAAAAGTCGAATATGTTCCAAGAGGAACTAGGATAAACCTCGGAGATGAACCTCTGAGATGAACCTCTCAGATAAACCTCTCAGATAAAATACCTCAAGGGACGTCTAGTGGCCATTTTCCGTATTTACGTTTTACTTGTGGCTTTTATTGCTTGTTAAAATTCGTAAAATGTCTCATAATTTATGTGATCGGTATAGATACGAGGTTGTATCAAATATGGTATCCCCTTTGAAGTTGATTTTCACGAGGTGAAATATTCACATGCGAAAGCCAAAATAAGACATTCCATTGGTAAAAATTGACGTCTAACGATTGGAACGTAAATTTCTACCAATGGAATGTCTTGTTTTAGTATTTGGAGCTAATGTTTCCCCTCGTGGAAACCACTCTTTAGTCTTTCACATCCTGTTTTATACATGATATACATTGCCTAAAATACAAAAGAAAATATCCCTTAAATAATACAATGACATTAACAGATTCTTAACAGAAATTGTAGGCCGAGTCGAAGAAATCGAATAAATATTGGTTAACGGAATCCTCATATATCATTTCAATACTAAAAAATGTTTAACGATCGTTCCCTATTGCACAGCTATATATGGCCATACACAGTCCGAATACAGAGAAATATGGGACCGTATTTGGCAGGTTTTCGCACTGCGTAGATGTTGCAATGCCGTAAAAATCTGATAATAAGCCCTGTGCTTATACAAGTCGTAATACCTTTTTGGTGGGCCTATTTTCGGCTGGACTTATATACGGAAGCTTATAGACTAGCAGGCCGTCGTTGAAATTCATTACGGCACTCTAATTTCTTGATTATCCCCGATATCTTTTCCCACTTTAGCCTACTAACCACTATAAACTAGTCTAGAGAGTTTATACATGGCATTTTGCGTTCCAGCTACACGTGAGGTTAGGTAAAAAAAGAGAGGAATTCTGTTGGAAAATGCAGAGCGCAATATTGTTATTGTTGTTGTTTTTTGTTTTTTTGTTGTTGTTCTAATGATGTTACATAACCTGCAATAAAAATACGTAAAACTACTTACAGAATCCACACATAGATGGACACAGGACTCTCATTTTATCTTGTTCAGTTGTACATTTTCCTTCAGCATACCATCCAATACAATTCTTTGCATGAGCTGGATCATCACGACATTTATTGATGTTCATGTTGTAATCTACAAAAGTAAAAAATGTTAATTCTTTGTATCATATTACATTTCTCTGGAATAAAAGAATATAACGTCATTAGTTTTTACATTTGATTGGTTGGTTCTTTATGGAGGAACCAATCAAATGCAAGGTCATAGATTAGTTCTTTTCTTTTGGCGGGTGCCCGTAGGGTCACTCGTCTTTAGTTTCGTACTTGTGGGTCCGTGGGTGCGTCCGTAAGGATTTTTTTACTGACAATAGAAACCATGTAGAAATCCGTTTTTACTTAAACCTGCACATATCATTTTCTATTAAACTCTCTAACGTAGTTATTTCAAGTTTTAGTTTTATATGTTCCGTTTTGGCTCGAATACCCGTAGAGCCGCTCGTCTTTTTCCTCATTTGTGAGTCCGTGGGTCTCTGTGTTTGTAATGATATTTGTGAATGCTAATAGAAACCAGGTATAAATTCGTGTTCACTTTAACCTGCACATAGCTTTTTTTTTTAAACACTCTACTGTAGATACTTCAAGCTTCAGCTTTGTATACTCCATTTTGGCTCGATTTTTCTTAAAAATGACTGCGGAGAAGTTTATGTTTTTGTCTGCATATGCAAAGCTAGCTCGAAATAGCAAGGACAGAAAAGGAAGGAAGGTACACAACAACCGTTCAAAAGGAGAAAAAAAAAAAGAAAAGAATAAGTTTGTATACATAGCAAACGTGTTGCAATTCAAGGTTGTTTTATTTTGTTTGTCATTGAAGGTTAACATCACAACTTCTGGTATTCTTTTGGTATCAGTTGTTTTCAACTGCTTCCACACGTATCGTTGCTTTTATTAGACAACCGTGTGGCTTCTGGTTCTAACGCAGTCTTCTTGCCTAAGTTGAAATTCGGAATTTTTACACAAATTTCACCTTGTCTCAAGTATTTATGTAAGGGATTGTAGAAGGTGGTTCTGGGCATAAATATTGTCCACGAATGTCAATTTATTTAGGGGCGTATTAACTACACCTTTAATTCATTTCAGCTATATCCGTCTTGAAGTTGACAGGCTCTTGTTTTTATTATATTCTAAACGTCTGAACAATTGAACATTAACCTTATTTATACTGGGCTCCCCCCACGTAAACCTTTATGGAATTGTGCTGTAGTGTTGAAACTTTCCAGTTAGGTCACATAATAAACATTTTAGCATAATTATTATTTTGATGACGTAAGTACATAATTACGTCATCAAGGCAAGAAACCACCAAACATTTGGTTGCTAAAGGAAAATTACCCCTAGTTACCAAAAACATTTTTTTCGAAAATGGTCCTAGATAATTTATAGGGAAAGTCCTAAGATTTCTAGCCGTATAAGCACAATTATTTCCAAAGGTATTAAAAAAGTTTAAGAAAAGGGGAGGAGTACACAAAGTAACCACCCCCAACCCCTTCCCATCCCCTCCCTCCACCCAGTAGACATGGGATTAACATTTATTTGTTGCTATGCTATCACTCGATCAAGTGAAAAAGAAAGCTTATTTTGTTTCCATGGATAAAGAATCACCAGGAATATGAGATCACTCACCGCACGGAACACCACATGTCATTGGGCATTCTTTTTTCATGACATCACCCTGTCCTTGTAATTTGCTAGAGCAGGCAAATTGCCAACGGTTACAGAAGACGTCACTTTTAATGTTCAAACAAGCTAAAATATATAACCATATGCATACAGTATTTAAATGTCCCAGTAGACAGGCAAAAACTTGTCCAAAGTCCACAGTAACGACGATAATCGACGTGCGATGTAAATTTCTGCTAATGACATTTCTTCTTTCAACCTTCCAAACATTAACACTATTCAGACCGAGCCTTTTGAAGGCCCTACAAGACCGAAGAAGCTAAAGAAGTCCCTCCATGGTTGAAACAATGCTGTAGTGCTGAGACTTTCCAGTTAGGTTAACACATAATTAACATTTAAGTATAATTCTTTTCCTGATGACGTCATCATTCATGATGACGCCATCATTGGAAGACAACTGGTGCAAAAAAGAAGTTTAAGTAAAAATATTTGTGTTCCAAAACTATATGCCAAAGCGTTTTTCAGGCAAAAATATATTATTTTTTTTGAGAAATATTTTTTTACCACCAGTTAAAAATATGGTTGCTAGGAAAAAATACCGAAAAAAAGAATTCAAAATATTCCTAGATAAATTGCATGAAAAGTCCCAAAATCTTTAATCATAAGCCATTCGTTTAAAAGCTATGAAAAAAATATGAGAAGACCCGAATAGGGTTAAAGGTTGATATACACTTGGCGAAAGATTTTAAAGGTTGATATACACTTGCCGAAAGATTTGCTCCGAAAGTCAAAAGAAAGAAAGTTAAAACACAGTCATTTATGGTATCTGATCTTTCAATGTTACCTCTCTTATTTCGAGCCACTAATAGACCTATTCCCAAATACATGAAAAAGAGGCGTTAGCTGTTCAAAGTAGAAACTTGTTGTGATACAGTAACTTCCTTCAAGTCCTTTGACTTTCATGATTTAACAGTTATAATTAGTATGTTCCCTCTTTCGAATGAGTCAATGAAATTGCAAGTCAATGAAATTCTTTGTATTGACATCTTATCTGGCGATATAAAACATTACAAAATACAAGCATATCATGAATGTAAACTTACGACGACACTGTGATTGTTTAAGATCGTCAGTAGATCCACGAGCAATCGTTTCATTATCCCAACAACATCCATAATCAGTTTTTGCACAAGCAGGAACATCTGGGACTGGTGAAAGAAGTGCTCCTAAAAAAACAACAAAAAACCCACTTCGTTCCCAGAGCTTCTATCCACTTTTTGAAGAGAAGACGGCCGTGCTTTCTTCAAAAAGCGAAAAGACGCCCTATGAACGAGGTTGAACAGAAACCATTCCAACACAATAGAGTTAACCCTGTGGGCAAACTACGTCGAAGCAACGTCAAAACAACGTTAAAACTACGTTAAAACTACGTTAAAACTACGTTGCGGTGTCGCTTTGACATTTTATTAGCTTTGTTCGAAGTCGTGTTACTGCAGTATTGAGCTATTGATGCAATTATATATTCAATAGTCCTATTCACAATGAAAACGAGGCTGTTTCATTGCAACATGTTCTACTTGAAGCAGCCCACGCCTCGCTTTCGTGTATTTGTGAATAGGTCTATTACATCTGCCCAGCCGGCAAAAACCTGTTCAAAGTCAGCAAAATAACGTTAGAACAACGTTCTTTGAACGTTGTTCTAACGTTATTTGTCTGACTTTGAACAGGTTTTTGTCGGCTGGGTGATATTAAGAATAATACCACTTACTACAGTCATTGCACGTATTTCTACAATACATTCTCATTACGTCTTTTTGGGTCTCACAAGCTCCTGCATTTTTCCAGTCTGGGCATACATCCTTAGTTGTCGGATCATCATCACAATTGTTGACTAAAATACATCATTCGAAACCATTGATACTGTATTTCACAAAATTTAGTTGAAGAGAATTGGAGGTATTTTATGGCCAAAACAGTATCGCTGGCACCGTAAATCCTCTAATTTTCTATAAAGCATTGACTACATTCATGAAAGTAGTATCGAGAATCCTCTGCTTAGGGTAGGGTCTACCCTCTAATAAGCGCCCAGTACTTTATTGAATAATAATAGGCACCCTCCCTAATTAGCGCCCCTCCCTAATTAAGAGAGAAAATGTCACGATGGAACTTTTACATGAGCACGAACGTGATCCCTTCAAAACTATCACAGACATTAACATCGAGAAGGCATTAACTGAATGTCAACTAATGGTGAAATCATTGTACGATGGTGTAGAAATATTTATTTGAAAAATTTTGCAAAATAAACTGGGTGGGGTGTACAAGATTTCTAAAGATGTTTGTCATTCATAGCTATGCAGAAAAATAAAATCTAATCATGGAATAATTTTATTTTTTAATGAAGAAGAGCGATTTGAAAATCAAAAAATTTGCCTTAAAAAATTCCTAAAACGGGAATTTACTTCCACCCCCACTATACACTATACACGTAGAGTAACGGAAAAACGATAGAATTTAAATGTCGGAATTTAATTTTTGGAGAATTTAATTTTGTGAATCGACCATAATCAAATTTTTGGGGAGAATTTAATTTTGCAAAAATGCCCAAAATTTGCTAAATTCGCAAAAATTATTCTTTTAAAGTACAGTATAATAAACATAGTAACAAATTATTTGATTTCATTTGGTTTACAATATTTTCTTTGTCAATTCTACAAGTATTCAAATAAGTGCCCGCTTAATTATCCAGCTTTTTAGATAAGCGTTCTCCTTGAATAAGCTGTTTTAATAAGCACCCTGGGAGACTTATTTTTTTGAAGGGCCTTTTATATCAAGTGGGTACGTGACGTCAGAACAACGTCGAAACAACATTAAAACAACGTCACGTTATTCCGATGAAAAATTTATTTAATTAATCTAATATTTAAAAAATGGTCACACTTACTCTCACAATAATTGCACGTTTTTCTACAATACATCCTCATCGCGTCTTTTTGAGTCTCACAAGCTCCTAATTGTTTCCATTCTGGGCATACATCCATAGTTGTCGGATCATCTTCACAAGAGGCTAAATAATTAAAAAACATAAACATACACAGTATGAAAGACTACTAAACACGGATTCCGTACAGCTCCGTATCCACACTGTGTGTTGCCATGCGAACTATAAATGAAGACTATACATTAGTTGAAAGCAACGTCACCTGGCAAGTGACGTCAATTTCAACCAGTAATAGTTTCATTTAGAATAGGGCACTTTCAACAATAGTTATCTTGTTTTGTTTTTATGTGGTAGTACCCAGTGGGAAAAATACGTGTTCAAAGTTCACTGTGAAGACGTTAGAACAACGTTTTCTAGGTCTTTACTGCGAACGTTTAACAAGTCTTTGATTACTGGGTAACAAGACCATACTACTGTGTTTTCTTTTTCTTTACCTTGTCCTGAAGTAGAAGTACTATGTTTGTATTTCTGTGCTATTTCACTTCACAACTCCAAACATTATTTTTTTAAAATGACAATTTATTATATGTACAATAAAATTGACTCACGACACACGTAGGCACACGGCGTCGGTATTTGACGTTGTTCTGACGTCGTGATGGCCATTAAGGAAAGTAAAAGTTATATATTATATATATTATAATTAATTCTCTAGATATTTTGATGCGAATATTTGTAAAGTAAATCTAAGATATTGAAAATGGTCACACTTACTACAAAACTTGCACGTTTTGCTACAAAACTTCCGCATTACGTCTTCTTGGGTCTCACAAGCTCCTACATTTTTCCAATCTGGACATATTTTCTTAGTTGTCGGATCATCTTCACATTTGTTGACTAAAATTCATCGTTTGAAATGCATTTATAATTTATAAAACAAAATCTATGATGTACAGTTAACTTTTGCTAAGTAGAACCTCCAGGGGACCTCCACACCGTATCCAGGTCCTTCTATGTATGGATAGGGTCATTTAGCGTGTGTTATCGTATCGATACGTTACGATTACGGTTGCATATATGCTTACCGCATTTATATATGGAAAATGACAGAAATCGGAGAAGTTCTAGTGGAGGAAAAGTAGTGGCAAGATAAATTTTTATTTTATTTCTTTTATCGGAATAAAAAAATTTGTACATCAAAATAGTTTTTTTGGCAAAAAGAAGTGATTTTAAGAGAATTATTTTATTCCAATGAATAGATAAAGGGACCGAACGTTTGATTTCACTTACAGCGATAGTTCAACTTATCCAGGAAACCACTTATCGAGATTCTAACTCTAGCACCCGCAGGTACGTTCCAGTAGGCAAAAATTAGCCTGAGTTCCAGTCCCTAACTACGACAAGTAGTAGTAGGGACTGTGTAATAAGCTCACTTTTTCCGTACACGC
>JAULBZ010002013.1:0-12360 GCA_032360805.1 Neoturris breviconis
TTTCTCAAAATTATTGAATTTTACTTTTTTAAAGCTGCTAAGATATCTGCTTTTGGTAACGAATTTTGGAGATGGCTTCTTAATAAAAATATGAATCAACAAACCTTTCTTTCTTGATAAAGAGGTACTTGTACATCTCTAAATAATTAAATATTGTTCAAAATAAATAATCACTGTGGAGGAGGGAATTTTGAGCATTGCTTCCTCTTAATTTAAATACTATTTTCTGACTAAAACTGTCCATATATATTTTTAATAAGTCGCTCTCTGCAAGGCATCAAGGTCACGCAGTTTACAAAGATGAGAATTAGCATTACACTAAACTTTTTGAAGATTATAAGAAGGTAGAGAACAATATAATGGTAAAGAATTCGACAAGTCAGATGTGCGAGGAAATCCTGTGACAAAAAGATGACTGAACAATAAGAGGATGAATATCTATTACAACAGGGATCACAAAGACTTCAAATTCATCAATACAACTGTCATAGAAGTAATATGTAAAAACTATTTTGATGACTTTTTTCTGAGAAATTATATTATTTTGCGGAGAATCAATTTCATTACGAATATCAATGACTATCTTTTATGAAAAAATTATTGATGGAATTATATTTTTGCCCGCAAATTTCTTTCCATGAAAAAGGTTAAAATCTGTGGTGGAGAATGTGAAAACTGGGGTCTTAAGGTGACTTATTTTTAACATACGTCTGTACATGTGATAAGACATCTGATAGCTCACAAAATAGAGTAAATAATCGCTGAAACCATGCTCAAAAATTACTCCTCTACAGGATTTGCTCTTATTTTGACCACTGCACGACCTCATTAAGTTTGTGAAAGCAGTATTAGTTGTTCCAACGTGTACCAATCTAAAATTAACTATGGAAAACATCTTACTTGATTTCAATTATATCAATGATTTCCTTTTGAATTGTTCCAACTAATGTCACAATGACATCTTTCAATGCGTTGTTACTGTTCACTTCTTCTTCCAATGACTAAAAACCAAGAAAATTATCATCAAACGTATCAGATATCAGTTGGTTGTTTCATTGTCAAACATTGCAACTAGATATATTTTATTTTATTTCGAAAATACAAAACATAATTTGTTTTAAACTTCAGTGGGCACACAAAAAAGCATATTGATTCATTACGGTTTATCAAGAACAGAGAATTAAATTCAGAAAACATTTCCTTACCAATATCCCATCAATTTCATTCTTAATAGCTTTTTCATAATCTGCAATTATTATATCAATATTATCTTCGATACTACCATTTGCTTCCAAAACAACACAATGACACTCGCGTTGCAACTGGCTGAAAGCACGGAATAAGAGTTGACTCATATTATTTGCGTTCTTTTGCAAAGTTTTTATTGTTGAACATTTATCAGTCTTAGTTGTTTCGTATTCATTTACTGAAACTTCTAAAGCTAACTTGTCAAAAGAACTGTTATCAGCAGACATGATGATCTCGTTATATTCTGATTTCAGTTCTTCTAGGGCATCATTCAATTCGTTGTAGCGTGTATTTAACGGGAGAATTGCAACGTTCTTTAAAAATGATTTAATATCACGCACACATTTTTTCATAGTTTTATCACGAGTATCAATGAGAGCAGGTAATTCACTCTTTTCAACACAATTATTGATTAATGAAAGTTGTTCAGTGAGGTTTACTTCTGTAGTTGTAACATTCTGATATTGTTTCATATTAGTCAAGTCGACACTACTATGACTGTTTAGACACAGGTCAACTTTCCTTTGTAATTCAGTTGGAAATATATCACCTCCAGTTGGGATAATCTTTCGAACTCTTCGTAATTCCATGACATGTTGAAGTAACTGGTTAAATTTAGTTGAAACAGCAGCCTCGCATTCTGTTACTTTTTCATTCAGTTGATTCTTTAAAGAAGCAATTTGAGCTTCTTTCTCATCAACTTCTTTGGCATAAGATTCCATCTTTTGCTTGTATAACTGTAATGGGAGAATTGTGCAATAAAATTTGATTTATTCAAGGACCTTCTACTGGGACATCTTCATGCATTTGATATCTTGTCAATCTATTTATTTCACTCTCATCATAAATAATGTGACACAAACTTCCTAGTGGGCAAAAACTTGTTCAAAGTCCGCAATAAAGATGTTAGAACAACATCAAACGAAAGTGTTAGGATGTTTTACTATTAACTTAGAACAAGTTTTGCCTACTGGGTGAAGAGTGTAAACATTAGAGGGGGAAAAAAAGTGAAGAGTAAGGTACTACTTTAATTTAAAAGGTGAACCAATACATACCTGAGTAGCAGCACTCTGCTGTTGTTCAGTTTGTTGCAGAGGTAACACGCCACTAAAATAAATAATTGTAATTTTTTTCATAAGCACTGTGGTCACCCAAAGCAGCAGCAATATGAAACATTCATCTATTTATTATTATTAATAGTTGACTGCAGTTGGATAAGATTTCTAACTATTTTGTACCAGTTGTCTTCCACGAGTTTGCGGATTTTGCAAAGTATTTCTAGAGCAGTATCTTCTTTGGTTTAGTGGGATTCAATTTATGACCTTTTGACCAAATGGAGAATATGATTGACTGCTAAGTTTCTATATGCATTCATTGTTTCCATTAGCATATGCAACAAATATGGTAATCTTATAAAATATTTGAGATTTTAGGGTGGCTTAGAGGGAGAGGGCTTAAAAAGGGGGGATCTTATTAACAAAACAAGGTGTGATGATGTTAGATAGAGCGCTGATACAAAGAATGTTTTTTTTTAGTTTTGACAACTACTAAATCAAAAGTGATCTTTCTGAATTCTTTGGGAAGAAGCACTTATTAGAGTTAGGGGCTTGTAATTAATTTTTTGAGATTTTAGAGGGTGATGCTTACTAGAAGGGGCAGAGGGTGATGCTTACTAGAGGTTTTACCGTGGTCTATACACATATTCACGTGGTCTACACACATATTCATATATCTCGGTCTGTAAACATGTGTAACTTGGTCGGTGAAGACAATTATGCTTTAGTTTGTATAACTTAGTTTGTAAAAACATAACTTGGCCAATACACATGTGTAACTTGGTCTGTGAAGACAATTATTCTTTAGTCTGTATAACTTAGTTTGTAAATACATAACTTGGTCAATACACACATAAAGTGTTCAGTATACAATCTGATGATATTTTACATGAGCCATAAGCACTCACCTCGAAACAACAGCACTAAAGGGTGTTCTACCCTTGAACTGCGTTCTGGGTGGTACAGAAAAACTAGATGTCTATAATTAAATATATTTCATTAGAGCATTTACATTTTGATATAAATTGTAGAAAATAATATGCCGTAGTCAAAATAGGAATGAATAATCACTTTGCTCAAAAACCACTCCTCCACAATGATTATTCACTCTAATATCAACCAAACGGTTGCCAGCAAACTCATGGACACTCTTCCTTCTCTCTCTGCAAGGTTCCATATAAATGTATAAAATTGACTAGTGAAACAAGTAAAGTTTGTGAAAAACGAATTTGTAAGGGGCTCACCCATGAAAGTGCTTAGTGAAATTTCAGAATTGATTCGACTCAGAATCCCTCAATTGGAATGCTGGCATTTAACTAAAAAACCTTCAATAATAACGAGCAATTTAAAATCTCAATTATAAATTTTATTAGGATAAGAATTCTTTGAAGAGATTAAATACTGTCGATTACTTCATTGCATTAGCACAAGACAAAATGTACCTCAGATTTCACTTTAACATACATTGTGGCAAGTTTAATCACTCCAGAATTTGCAATTAATACAAACATTCAAAATAATTATCAGATATCACCAGTGGAGGAGTTTTTCTGAGTAGTTCTCAGCTTCAGCACAGGTGATATCCAACTGTAATTTTCAGGCTCGTGGCACCAAAATATACCAGGTAAAATATGCCAGGTAAAATAGGGCTAAAATACTTACAGGAGGTTTCACTTTAACAGATCCAGTTGGCATAAGTTTTGTAGGAACATCAAGTAATACACCATCATGTATTTGGAACAATTTTGAGAAATTCACATGATTCTCTATAAAGGAATCATTCACAGAGTTCCAAATAAAAGAAATTAGCAACAGTGGAGAAGGGAGCAATGCTCTAAAATCCCTCTTCCACAGCGATTATTTTCTGTTATTGATACAAATCAAGCTTCAAAAACAAAGTAATTATTTGTTCTTGATTTAACCAATCAAATACACCACATACCCCCATGAAAACATTTTAATTCTGTGCACAAACAAGAAACAAAATAAACAAACCTATTCTTTGTATCTTTAAATCTATAGTTTGATCACCGATTAACTCGGTAAGAACACTTGTACCCTAGAAACAAATAATTTATATAAGAGTAAAAACACTATGGAATATATTGTATATTTATATATATATAATAATATTATAAACTTTTTACACATTTAATTTTGCGAATTTGTGGCAATATAAGACTACAAAGACAAGCATGCCAAAAAGACTCCACAAAGACACTTTTTTAACAAGGCCATTACAAAAGAAAAACAATTGCCTAAAGTTAAAATCAAACTGTTAAAAGTAAACTGAGCCATATGAATTTGTGCTATCAATATATGCATATATAATTAAACTACAAGTACTAAGCCATATGCATTTGTACTTTTGGTATATGAATGTATATTAATCACACCACAAGTACTAAGTCATATGCATTTGTACTTTTGGTATATGAATGTATATTAATCACACCACGAGTACTAAGTCATAAGCATTTGTAGTTTTGGTATATGAATGTATATTATTCACACCACAAGTACTAAGTCATATGCCTTTGTACTTTTGGTATATGAATGTATATTAATAAAACCACGAGTACTAAGTCATAAGCATTTGTAGTTTTGGTATATGAATGTATATTAATCACACCACGAGTACTAAGTCATAAGCATTTGTACTTTTGGTATATGAATGTATATTATTCACACCACAAGTACTAAGTCATATACATTTGTACTTTTGGTATATGAATGTATATTAATAAAACCACGAGCCATAAACATTTCAAAATGTTTATTCGATGTTGTACTATTACCCTAACCTTAACGTTAATTTCCGATGTTATATCATCATCTATCAATTCCAACCTATCAATACAATAACATAATGCAAAAGCAGGGATAGTTCCAAGTGATATTGGTAATGTAACTAAACCAAATCTTTCTACTGTTTCAGAATTACCATAATCAACATATCGAACTTTTACCTAAAGAGAGGGCAGATAATATAATCACTATGGAGGAGAGATTTTGTGTTCTTACTTTAAGAACTGGAGTATCTTATAGGAAAACATTTGCAATTTTCTTGCTTTTTGACATGTGGAAATGAGCCAAGAAAAGAAAAGAGCCCACTGCTATAATAAAACCATTTTACGACTTCTCCCTATTATACTAGTAATAAGATAACATAACAAGCTGTAAATATGACGCAAAAAAATAATAAAAAAATACATTTTATATTGGGTCTCCAACCAATTTTTAAAAAATCCGTTTTACAAATATTTATACAAATAAAGTATTTCGTTAAGGTAAGGGAATGTAAGTCATATTGCTTTTATGTTCTAGCTAGAAATAAACAGTCTAAGAGAATTCGTAATCTTGAGTTTGCTGTAAGGGGCCATCTCTAAAATTTGTTACCAAAAGCAGATATCTTAGCAGCCTTAAAAAGTAAAATTCAATAAAATTCAATCATGAAGAGTGTTAAGTCAATGAGCTTGCAATTGATTGGTTTCTTTGGGACGAAGAAACCAATCAATTGTAAGATCATTGATTCAGCACTCTTCCACTGGTAACGAATTTTGGAGATGGTCCCTAAAGTTCCTTACCATATTTTTAATCAGACATTTTTCAACTCGACATCGATACCATAAACCATCTTCTGAAAATTTGCAGCCATATAACTAGAGAAAGAAGAAATCAAAGTCTTCCATTCTTGAGAGCTTTGAACATGTTTGACTTCCATTACAGCTTATATCTTGACAATGTGGATATAACAAGCCTTAAAATAACTGTCAGACATCATCTAGTGTGGCACTTTTTGAAGCTGAAAACAATACTAAAAAAAAAAACACTCCCCCACAGGTGATGTCTGACAGCTATTGCGAGGCTTGAGTTAATCAAGTATATTCAGTGGTTGAAATAAGAGTAAATAATCACTGTGGAGAAGAGATTTTGAGCATTGCCTCAGGTTTACATTTATGTTTCCAATTGTTCCCTTCGGTACAATGAAGCCAACCAATTGTAGTACTCTCGCTAATATTAATTTAGGAACAGCAGCATAGTGGTCAGATTTTCCAATTGTGTATGAGGGTTGCAGGTAAAACCTATATCAATGTTCAAAACGATGAGTGCTTTTCGAGCATTGGTTCAGGCTATAATAAACTAACCTGTTGAGTGGATAACTGACCAACAACTTTTTGTTGCGATGGACAAAGTTCTTCCATTTGTTCCATAATCTCTTGCATCTTGGATGCTTGCTCAGCAGTGAATTTCTGTAATGTGATATTTGCTTACATTGGAAGTACTTTGTCAGTATGACTTTAGGGTGAATATACACTTCATCACCATGGGAACAGAAATTCATCCATGGAAATTATTTTTAGCTTTTTTACCTGTTATATTGTGTAAATGTTTTGGTTTAAATACTGTTTTCTGATTGCTTAAGCTTCCTTAAGCCTTATGTGTAATTCTATTGCAACTGTCATCATATTTCTACAGACAGGATTTCCACCAACCGATTCTAAAAATCGCACTACACATGTATGTGGAAATTTCTGTAACTTGCGCACTCTCTAGAACATAATTACTGAATTACTAAGTAATGCTGGAGTAATGAAATTACAGCCACCTCTCCTCTATAGAGTAGAAATAGTTGAAACAGTGATCAAAATAAGAGCGAATAATCACTGTGGAGTAGTGATTTCTGAGCATAATCTTCAGGCTTTGTAGACCGAAGATCAGGCTTTGTAACCCAAAAATATGCTCAGAAATCACTACTCCACAGTGATTATTTGCTCTTATTTTGAACACTGTAAAAACGTATACCTGAAGCCCCAAAATAACTGTTTAACATCACCTATGGAGGGGAGCATTTGAGTGCAGTTTTCAGCTGAAAAAACCCACTTCTCTGGAGGTGATATCGGACAGTATTATTTTGATGCTTCCAAAGGACACAAATTAATAATAATTTCTTACCTGGGCCCAAAACATTATTGGTGACTCAATATGAACAACAAGAACTGTCAACATTTCATCAATCTGGAAAGATGATTATATGTTTTATAATCTCCTTCCCTTTCTACACACTAACATGTTCAATCCCCAATCAAAATATGTAACAGCATCCCAGTATCCTTATTTGAACGCTGATACTGTATATGAAGGATTACTCAAAACACTTATTCCAAATCTAAGAAACTGTATATTTAAAGTTTCGATGAAGTTTGACTTGCTTAAAGTCTTCGTTTCATTATTATGCAAGTGTCCAATACAGTATATACTTTTAATGCAGAATAATTTAGTGATCAATCCTATATATCTCGCTCTTTGTTAGCCCGGCGAAACCAGTCCAAATAAGTCAAAGTAAGTCAAGTCTTAGTTATCGTCATGGTGATGTAGTGCAAACTTTTGTACCGGTTTAACTACATGAATGATATAAAATAAGACATAAAGAAAATAAACTAACCAAACTTCCATTGCTTTGTACTGGTTTATCTACAATGACAATTATTTATAAACAAGCTTTTTTCTAATATAATGCACAACAAATTTTATACTTTCATGTTGGATTTGATAGGAATGTTTTACTGGCATGCACTAAAACAAGGTATAATAGAACCGGAACAGATCCAAAACACAAAATTAATGATGTGATCAGTTTACTATGAAGGCTTTAATAAAGGAAATCAAAAGTTTTCTGCCGTTTATTTCATAGATTAAAGCTATACAATGATTGTTGCAGAGAAAAACGTCCTATCGCCACTACTTTGTACATAATTGACACACAAAGTGACCTACGGTGGTCGTAATTTGTCTGTTTTTTTATTCGATTACCGTAAAGTTTAAGCTATAACATAGTGTCATATGTGCTACTTCTGTAACCATGCTATGTAGTAGCCGTGAAATTATGAGAACTTTGATAGCGAAGAAGAGAACTCTGCAAGATAGAAAACGTCAACTGCTCTAAGTGTGGCCAATGTTTACCAATGATGACTTTTGCCAAAAACTTGTCTGAACAAGAAAAGATACAAACGAGGTTCTAGAAGATTTATTCTCTTTCTTTTTACAGAGTACTACATCCAGAATTTTTTTTTTTTTATCATTTTACGTACTCAAAACCATAATAAAACCTCTACTAACCGTTTACTATATATAATATAGCCAAAAATTCGATAAAGAAGAAAAATAAATCATGCGATCAAGCAACAAGCGCCATAAAAAACTTCGCTTTGAAAAACATTTCAGTTTTTCTCCTCGTTGTTTAAAATCTCATACGTTGCTTAAAAGTTTTGAAAAGGAATAACATATCTTAATAAGAATATCTCCTGGAAAGGAGTGTATATTTAAATATACAATTAAATCTCTGAAGTTTTCTTTGCTCAAACGAGTGTCACGATCAATAATGGCGTGAGTGACTTTGATGGCGAATACACAGAGAATATAAGGGTTTTGTTGCAATTTTTGAATGTTTGATTAAATTTATTGATATTTTATGAATTTTTAGACATCTCAGACTGAAATTTAGAAGAAAAAAACTCAGACCTTAGTTCTCTTTCAAGTTAAAAGTTAACTTCACATCAGCCATCACTGTTTTAAGGATATTGTATACGTTCAAATAAAATGAAGGTGTGCTTCTACAAAATCGTTTATAACAGTGTTAAAAAAATGAAATCTTTTTAAAAAATAAATGTTTTTAATTAGAAGAAGGTTCAGTGATTACAGTAATACAATTTATGAAGTTCTTAAAAAATTATTACGTGGAAAAAATGAGATGCAAAGTTGCGTTATATAAATCTTGCACTGTATTTACCTAAGCTTAATGTGTGTCCAAAAGGAAAAATTCCCACAAGTTTTATACCATTTTATTCAGCACACGTTTTTCTAAAATAACATCATAGGGCTGCTATTCTTTTGTTTTAGTTTTTCCACAAATTGAATTCAAAGTCCTGTTAAATATTTTCTCTTCTATCAAATCATAATAACAGTTTTACGATGTCATAACTTTTAAATTGAATAACTATATAACGACACCAAGGATGTTATTTTAGATAATTTATCGATCTTTAATGTAAACGTTACTACGGCAAGTTGCAGTATTTCGTTCGGACACATAATTCAGTTATGTAGGAGGAATATGCATAGGGATTTTTAACATAGCTTTGGGCTTTCGGGACTGAAACTATGCTCAAAAATCGCTCCTCTGCGGTTATTATTTGCTCCTATATTGAGCATAGTTGTATAGCAAGAAAGTAGTGTGGATTTATAGAATGTCCTTCAGTATGTTAATAAGAGTAAATAATCACTGTAGAGGAGGGATTCTTGAATATTGAAATCACTCCTACACAGTGATTATTTGCTTTTATTTTAAACACTTACTACTTAATCCATTGGTAGTATTATTTAATCCATTGGTAGTATGACTACCAATTATTTTCTCTACCAGTGAATTCAAACCATCACTAAAATTGCATTCAAAATTGTTAACCCTATAAGACTTGGGCGAGGGTAGGGAGGGGGAGGGGGTTGCTATGTAGCTTTTTAGTACTGCACATTAAAATTTTTCTATAATTCTATTTGGGCAAAATTCATAATGGCCACCTGTTGCCATGGTAACTCAGAGCAAATATGCTACAAAATCACAAGAATCAGCAAAGACTGTCTTCAAAAACTGCTGACATCAGCATTATTTTAGTGATAAACAACTTGACGCACAAGATGCACCTTTGTATAGTGATAAGGCGTATTTCATGTGCACTTTACTTTACACTTTTCTCATGATTTTAACTCAAAAATCTTTATTTTGTCTTTCTCTCAGTGAAAAAAGTTTAGCTTTTTGTTTTAAAAAAAAATTAACTAAAAATACTTAGGCGAGACCAAATTGATTTGTTGTTCTACGGGCCCGACCGACCCATATTTGACGAACATTAGAAAAATATATATATTTTTTTTTTTTTAAACTGTCGTTTTTAAAAATAGAGATTTTGCACCAAAATCAATTATTTGATTTGTTTAAAAAGTCAATCGATTAGGTTAACAGATAAACATTCCACTACTATTTCGCTAATAAACGGTGCTTAAATGGTAAAATTGTTCACATGTGACTATGAACAAAAAAATTAATTATGCATGGCCTTAATGCTCTTGTTATAATGATGAACTCTTATTTTATATCATAATATTTTTATTCTTATGATTATCTTTATATACAACCACAACGCACCTGTTATTCCATCTCTTTATGAATAATTAGTGTTAAGAATGTTAAGCTGTATTTTTTCTTTTATTACTTTCGGTAGTTTAAACTATCTTGTTCACAAACATTTGCAAGGAGACTTTGGTAGTTCTTTGTTTACATTGGTAGCTAAACATAATACTACCAAAGAATTATTATTCACTTTTCTTAGTACTGAAGGAATTGCCGAAGTGCTTCGTCCTCTCTATTGTAATAATTCAAAAGAACCTTCGTGAACTTTGTACTTGTTTTTCGCAGTACTATCAATGAATGGACATGAACCCTTAGCAATATTACTATTTTTATTTTACCGACTGACCGACCCATCATTGAGAGCTTGCCTGCCCGTAGAACAACAAATTAATTTGGTCTCGCCTTACTACAGAACTAGTATTTTTCGTGAGAAAAGTTAAAACCCGTCTTTAATTTGCTATTTTTTTGACGTCATAGCTTATCTTGGGTGTGAAAATTCATTTTTGTACGAGTAAAGTGTTTTGATGCAAAACTTGTCACGGGTACCTTTTTATGTAAAATAAACATCAGAAACAGAATCATTAATATGTCATATTAATGAAAGTAAAAAAATAAAAAATTCTATCATTATTTGAAAATTGTCGTAATGCCGAAGATGAGCAAATTATTTTTCAATTAAAAGTCAGATAGTTTGATCATAATGTCACTTTTATTTAAAAAGTTATGCACGATTTAATAAAATTAACGGATCGCTCCAAACAAACCAGGTCAAGATCAGGTCTGATCAGTGGGCCCAGAAATCAATCTGGAATGTCAATCAAATGTAATTTAGGAATGATCAGAACAATTAGTGGGCCCATTGAAGTACGAATCAAATGCACCCTAGATTTGTACAGTATTTAATGTAAGAGCAATTAACAATCTTATTTTGAACACTGGTTCTCAATTCCTTTAATTTTTTGATAAGAATGAGTTCAGTCTAACTACATATGTCATGAAAAGGAATAAGATATACTCACGTATTTGGAGCTTGACTTTTGTATCGCACCTAAAAATAGAGGATTCATGTGAAAAAAAATTAATTTGAAGAAATCACACCTTAGTTAAGATATTTTTCATACAAGTGTGTCATATGGAATGAAATTTTATTGTTATAAAATACAAGCGCTAACCACAATCATCACTAAATTTAGTTTCCCTAAATAAAACTGTGGCATTTCTTGGTATGAAGAAACGGATGAAAAGATCACTGAATAAATTCTTGTACATGCAAAAAAACAATTTCAAAATGATTTTAACTATTCGTGGGTAAAAGAACTACAAAATCATATTGCTTCACCGATTCCTGCATCCCTTTCCACTTCAATCTTCTCAACATCAGTTGTGGTTAGTTTCACATTTCACATTTATTACTATTCACAAGTACCATAGATGTATCGCTATTATAGTATAGAACATACACTGAGAGAAGTTACATTTATATGTCAGAGAAATAACAAGAAATATGGAACATATAGTGAGAGAAGTGCAATATATTAGAGAATTAACAAGAAGTATAGAACATACAGTGAGGGAAGTCCCATTTTCCAATTGATGATTGTTCATGTATTTTGCTGCAGTCTGTGCATCTTCTTCGTTATTAAATTTCACGAACCTAAAATTAAAAATATCTTAATAACCAAGAGATCAAAGTAACTCGATTAACATATGAAAGCAAAATTTCAGCATCTCCTAGATAAATTGCATGTCAAGTCCCAAAATATTTAGTCATATAAGCCACTCGTCAAAAGTTATGGAGAAAAATATGAGAAGGGAAGGGGGGGGGGGGGGGGGCTAAATAATTATAAAAATTTTGGTTGGTAAGGAAAAATT
>JAULBZ010002014.1:0-19904 GCA_032360805.1 Neoturris breviconis
GGATTTATTTTCGCGAATGCGAAAAATTGGACCTTTTTTGGGTTTTATTTTCGCGAATTTGCCCAAAATTCGCGAAATTCGCGAAAATTCGTCCCGCAAAAATTTCTCACATCAAAGTATGACATGGTTATGGTATGATTATGATATTATTACGGTATAGTCATGGTATTGTAAAGATATGGTTAGGATTATGACATGGTTATAGTTATGGTAGGGTTATGGTTACGGTATGGTTTTGGTTATGGTATGGTAATAGTGTGGTTATGGTAATGATGTAGTTATGGTTACAATCTGGTTATGGAATGTTTACGGTTACAGTATAAATCCGGTGGTTACAATATGGTTATGGCTATGATATGATTATGGTTACAATATGTTCATAGTATAGTTATCGCTATTGTTACGGTATTGTTATGTAGTTATGGTGTGGTTATGGTATATTTACAGCATGATTATGGTGACGGTATGGTTGCGGAATTGCATGGTTAAGGTATGGTTACAGTATGGAGTTTAAAAAAAACATTCTATGAAGGAGAGAGTACTTATAGCAAGGATGTTTGCTTATGGCTGTATTAGGTGTCTGAACCTTTATTTGTTTTGACCATTTGGCTTATTCATTTGTTGCTATATTATCTCTACAGTTTGGCCACCATACAACTACATGATAGTCTGAGACGCATTGAAAGCGAGATTTGTTGTTCTTAATTTTCCCTAAATCTCAACATGGGTGTTATTCTTAGAAATATATAAAAAAAATTGTTGCTATCTGTATGCTATGGTGTTCTCTTACGAGTTTTGTTTTCTATAAATATTTTACACAAGATATAGTCCATGCATACGCCTCCTGTATACAAGCCAAATTCAAAATGCGTTGCGTTTGAACAGGTTTTTAACTATAGTAGATATGATAACCACAGGAAGAGTCAAAGAGAGGAATTATGGAAATATTTAGGACACATACTTGACAATCCTATATATTAATACGATCGTTCGGATCTTCGTCTGTCCGTTTGCCTGTCACCACCTGATATGACAGCCAACACCAAGAGTTATTCAGAGATAGTTTCTCATATGTTCTACCGCGGACTGTTTTATGTTGATTGACCGGAATTGATTTGAATTTTCTCCTTCTTTACATTTTTGCTTATCGATATGTCAATCGGAAAACGAGTTGTCTTGTGGATAGCAACGCAGGACAAGGAGTGCAGAAAGACTAACAAACGTTCTGTATGTGTTAGTGGCAGTTTTTGAAGAATGGGTCTTTGACGATTGACCATTGGTTATTTCTTGTTTTATTATTACTGTTATTATTATTATAATTATTTAAAATCTCTTGTCCTGTATGTCTTAATGTAGTTAAGCCCAGCAAAGCTTAGCATGGAATGAAGGTATGCTGGTAATGTGAGAGCTTATCAGCAGGCTTTTATCGTATTAGCTTTACATGCAAGATTATATCTGTTTACTAAGCTGAGAGACTGCGAATTCGAATAAACCCTTTTCAAACTTCCTTGAATAAACCATGTTTCAAATGATGTCTACATTACTCCTTCAAAACCGCTACACCGTTTTTCCTGAAATGTGGCACGTTTGTTTGAAATCACTTGGCGCAACTTATAGACTAAAAAAAACTTTCGAAATGCGTCTCACCCATCCGCCTTTTTTAGGCTTTTTCCTCAGACTGGTCTTTTGGCATGGTTGTGGCATGGTTGTGGCATGGTTGTGGCATGGTTGTGGCATGGTTGTGGCATGGTTGTGGCATGGTTGTGGCATGGTGGTGGCATGGTTGTAGCAAGGTTGTAGCAAGGTCATAATTTTAGCCATTTAAAGTAGATGACAGTTGCACACGTATTGCAGGCGATATCGTTCATTTCACAGAGGGCAGTTGCACACGCATTGTAAGGGATATCGTTCATTTCACAGATGACAGTTGCACACGTATTGCAGGCGATACCGTTCATTTCACAGATGGCAGTTGCACACGTATTGTAAGCGATATCGTTCATTTCACGGATGATAGTTCTTTTTTTATGGTATAGGATGACGTCATCTAGCTTTAGTTCATTAGGAAAATAGGATTGGTCAAGACCCTCATTAAATCACTGAGTTAATGCAGGTGTAGATACAATTGCAAAATACAACGCACACAAGCCCCCACCCACGTGCAAGCTTATGGACTCTTCTGAAAACTGTAGTAAAAACGTATTCTAATACAATTATCCTGGTTTTAATTAAGGAACAGTATGAATATTTGCATGCTTTTGAACATTGAAACTGAAAAATTAACAAATAAAAACTGCATTGTCTTTATACCCAGGGTCGCGAGGTAAACCAGATTGGTGTCTGGCGTGAAGGCAACCCACCTAGAGATGGTGTCTCCATAAAACACTTTAGGGTAGAAACGTTCTTTAAGCGAGATGTACTTTTTAGGAGTACTGTCGCTTTTGATTGTTTCGAGTAGTCTTGCTCACCCCTTCTTTTTATATTAGTCCAGAGTAGATCTTTCTACGGAGTAAGCTTTGTCTCAGCCCTTTTTTGGGTATTGTTTCTGTTCTAGAAATTTGCAATGCTACTTAGTCAATTTGAACGATCGATTTTTATGTCAGGATTTGGTGAATATTAGATTATGATACAACTAACCCATTCTAAAGGTGCTGGATGTATGTCTTCGTAGGTTGGCATTTCCGCTTGGTAGTACAGGAATTTGAAACCTCTGTGTAACGCGCAGAGAAAGCTATTTTATTAGCAAGTGTTAAATATCAGTATAATTATATTGTCACGCCGGGCATAAAGCTCTTCCATATAGTTATATCGAGTTGGCATCTCGATGCAATTAGAAATTTGTATCTTCTATTCTGATAGTCACATTCTATGACTAGTATTGTTAGTTCTAACTGATTATCTTTCCTTCATCCTTCAATGATGTTTCCTAAACCAAGGTGTATATTGCCACAACTTCTTGATTGCATATGATCTCACCCAAATCATAAATTTCCCAACTCGAATTCCTGATATAAATGATCAATTTGCTTCCTAACTTGATCTGTAACTAACTTCCATTTCTGATTACTGTACTCCAACAAATATTCCTCCTTTTTGTTACTCAGGCCATTCTGTTACTTCTGTTTCAATTGACCATGAATTGACTTGCCAATTAAATCTTTAAAGGAAGTTTATTTTCATCGCACTGTGTATCCTAATGCTCAGGTAGACTGGGACTGAGTTTTCGTACATATAAAGAAGGGAACAAATCATTTGGCAAAGATTTCCATAGATTTGCGATCTTTTTTTTAAATATCGTGCGTCTAAGTGTATAATCTTAATTTCTGAGTGGATTAGCAATGTAAACAATATTTTCATTCCCCACAAAAAAGTCCAACAAAAACCACACTCACAATCATGATTTTCTCATGCTTGTTCTGTAGCTATTGCTTACAGAATTCATTATTTTCGCCTCCACCACAAAAACCCCTCCCCTGCCACCAAACCTGACTACCGAACCACGAGTAACCGATGTAAGTACACTCTAAACAACGCTAAAGATAAATATTTAAACATGATTAAATTGCGTATAGAGGCATAAAACTTGGGTTCCCCTGAGTTCTGGAGAGTCACAAATCGTGTGATGAATCGGGGGAAATCATCCTTGCCCACTCTTGCAAATGGTTCTGAAATTCTCTCATCTTCAATTGTTTGCCAAAAACTTTTCAACAAATTCTACTTTGGATGATAATGGTCACCTACTACCGGAACTTCCACCAAGAGCAGATGCTTACCTTGGAAACGTCAAGACAACACCATCTGATGTATTAAAGTTTATTTCAAAATTAGAACTTACTAAGGCAGTTGGTCAAGATGAGTTCCCGGTAGTGGTGCCGAAAAACACTGCACCAGAACTTGCTTTTATTCTTTCAAAACTATTTTAGAAATGCATCAAAGATTCTTGTAAAAACTTGTTTCCACTTTAAATAAAATCTTGTTTTCTTTCATCATTATAAATTTCACTCGTTTCCCACAATGAATTGAATCAACCTAAATGAGTCAAATTATCTTGATCGTTTAATTGGCTTAAAGCTTACTGATGACTTAAAGTGGGACGACTTCACATCGCCTCAATTGCTGAACATGCCTCAAAGATGGTTGGTTCTTTTTATCACTTGTGCAAATATCTGTCACCAAGTTAAATTCTCTACAAAAGCCAAATTCATTCAGCGATGGAATATTGTTCTCACATCTGGGGAGGAGCTTCTCAACGAGCACTATCATCACTTGACTGTGTCCAACGTTATCTTAAAGGATTAGTAGGAGAAATATTATACTCGACCCTTCAGCCTCTTTCTCATCTTCGAAACGTTTCTAGCCTCTCTCTTTTCTATTTCTATGGTAAATGCTCTCAGGAACTACACTACCTTGTTTCTCCTCTTCGTTCTTCTCCAAATTATGTTTGTTCGTTCTAGACATTTCTAAATTTCGTTGTATACTTCATGAAACAAGCGTCTTTGCTCGTATCGCCAAGCTTTGGAAATCTTTGCCCAATGATTTGTTCCCCTCTTCATATTATCTGGCGACATTTACACGCAATGTAAATACAAAAAATCTCTAAACTTTACGAATTTGTAAATAAGATATTTTTAATAAATAAAATATCCAAATATGCCGCATGTTTAAAACGTGCAAATGTATAGTTTTAAACACAGTCTGCAAATATGTCACCACACGTTCAAAATATGCGGTCAAATTTTGGAGCAAAGGGCCTGCAAGCAACATGTTAGACTATCAAACTATCTTTCACCTGCGTTCAGGAATTGTAGGCATTCGAGAATAGTGACTAATGAGTGAAAGGTACGAACAAGCATGAGAAGCCAAAGACTATAATGAAATCACCTTTCACTTACGCTTTGCCTGTAACATTCCTTAATTACAGTATTTCGTTACCTCTTTCGATTAAGGTGGGTGACACAAAAATCAAGAAATAACAGATGTACAGCTGCTATAATCAGACCTGCAGAACAATTAAAAACTAACTCTTCTTCCAAATTGTGAGGTTTAAACACAATGTAAGATTACGTCTAGGCCAAAATTACGTTATGGAGCCTGAATCTAATCGTAGTGATTCCCTAATCTCTTCGTATTTTCCAAATCTACTTTTAAAGATTTAAAGATTGCGTTAAAAATTGCTTTTATCATAATCTTCAAATCTAGATCTATTGGGTTCTTTTTCACCAAGATCTCGCAATCTGAGGAAACAACCAAACATGGCGTAGCAATTTGTAGAAATGCTAAACTCACATTTGAAGAAGTATGTTTGCTAAATCTCGCTATTATTTTAACACATGAAGTATTCACATTGTGATTATGGAAATTATAATAGAAATCATATTATTGTAAACACAAGAGTTAACACAAGAGTTAACACCATGGTTATATTTTTACAGAGTATCAAAATCAGTGATTTTTACAGAGAGAATAGTCACATATAAATGCATTATTCCATATTCGTGCTCGTGTTTCCCTTTCTGAAGATTTGCTATAAAACCTTCGAATCGTAGACGTAGATAAGTTCAAAAATGGTTCAACCAAAAGATTTGTAGGCAGAATTTATCGAGTTTGTAAAAAATCCAAAGAGCTTAATTGCAAACCGCAAATCATTCATGTAACTCATCATATATTTGAACAGCCTGTTGGATATATAATTCCTGCGGGAAATCACAAAAGTTATCTGACCGCCACTATGACCGCGACAGATGTCTATTTCAAGAAATCACTTTCCTTACGGAGGCGTGAATACTAGAGGAGAATTCTCTCAATTATAATCTAGTATATACTTGTGGTGTGACTACACCGAATCGGAGCACAGTACATAAATCCCAACTCTTTCCAATTATCTCTGCAACAACCCATCAAATATATTTCATATATTTTCTATATTTCAGCTAGATTTGTAAGCTATACCTAACGAGGACGTTGAGATAAAGGTCATATCTTGAAACCACTTAAAGCAAAAGTTCTCTATACTTTAACTTACATTCGGAATTTGAATTACACACGAATTCTATCTACAATTTTTTATGTCTTAAAAACGGATTCTCTTGCTAGAAGTACCAGATGTGAAAAGAGTTAGTTCTAATTGACACGCCGCCCTCTTTTAAGCGCCGCACCCATCCCCCCGCTCTTATTCCCCGCCCGCGTATTAACTTTTCTTTTAGGAAATCAACGAAAGCATAAAACAGTCAACTCGCTAAAAAGCGTTAGAATAAATTAACTAATCTACTAGTCTATTTCCATGGCGATCTATTAACAAGAGATCAAAGAAAAGCCGACGAAAGATTTATCCGTCTTGATATTGCTTATGTTAAAATATTATAAATAAAAAGGATTGATACAAATGTGATATAGACACAATTCCAATTAATATAGGCAACTACTGTTCTTTTTATCACGTAATATATTTCCATCCCGTTTGAAGATACTTAAATAAAGAGATCAAAGAAAAGCTGCTCTTAAGATTCTTCCCAACGGGGTGAGAATGAAGGTTACAAGAAGGTTCAATAAAATAGCATGATTAAAATCTTCCATAGAAGATGTATATAACACTTATACACGGTATACGCATTCAATAATAATGATATATATTTCCATCCCGCTTTAGAAGATCTTCTTCTAGATCAGCGTATTCTTACTACGCAAACACTGGAGATATTATAGTACCATTCATGTTTGTTTACTAACTATAGAAATTTGCTAACCCCCTCCCCCTGCTTATTCCAATCCCCCCGCTTAATAAATTTGGAATAATTTCCACCCTGTTTATTTGACACTGCAGAGTATGCATGTTTCAGCTATGTAACCGCCCTGAAGTAAATCGTTGCATGCAGTATGGCGTTCCATTAAAATAATTTCTATTGTGAAAAATATTGTGTGACAAGAGCATACAACCACAGGAACTGATAAAACAACAGATGAACTTCATCATTCTTTTGCATTGTGTAGACTATCTGAAATGAATAGTATCTTTAAAGGTGGTTACCCTGTGGCTTGTTCCATTTCTATCGTGAGAAGGTTTGAATTCATTCGTGATTGTATTTATAAAAATTGTCTATTAAGATGTATAATCTCTAAGACTATGACAAAAAAACTCATTCAATCGATCCGAAACACTTGAAACAAATAAGGTGTTAATCAAACAGGGGGTTCACTGTTTACCTTATGTACTCGAATTACGATAATACCGTTCACAACAAATCCAATTTCTATTTGTAAAGATGCGATTAAATTCATGCTATATTTATCCGAGCAATATTCTTGCATATAGCTTTAACAGACCGCAAACTGTTGCTAATATGTAAGAGAAGAAAACCTCCGGTGAAAAGCAGCACGGTTAATGATGTAGCAACTTTGATGTTTTAATGGGGTGTCTTTTGAATGAGAGGAAACGTAATGATGTATTTCTTGTTACTTTTTGCGATTACTTTCGTTGTTGTTGTTGATGCGTTCTCAAAAAATATAACCACAAATGGTGAGAATCAACTAATAGAGGTGAAGTTGAATGTACCAATTGTTTTTTATGGAAATCAATATAGCAATGTGTTTGTAAGTTACATTTCAGTCTTAATGGGCACCTTAAGGCGAATCTCTATTAGACGTATTCGTTCGCACTCTAAATGAAGCCATTACATTGGTTGAAAGCGACGTCACCAGGAACGAATACGCCTAGTGGAAACCCGCCTTTAATGGGTACCGAAACTCTTCCATATACTGACTGTATTACCATATATGGACTGTGTATTTCCATATACAGACTGTGTATTTCAATACACGGATAGTGTTTTATCATATACGGACAGTGTATTACCGTATATGACAACACAAAGTGGACTTTCTATAATTCGACTTCCCCTAATTTAAACACCTCCATAATTCGAACAAATTCCGTGGCACGGTGAAAATTCCTTAACAAACTCTCATAATTATTCCCCTAATTCGAACCTTCGAACACCATATTTCAAACAACTCGATATTTCGAACGATTTTTTCTGTCCCCTGGAATATTTTCTCTCCATAATTCGAACTTCAGCCTGTTTTCGCAATTTGGTGTAGCCACGCTGAGGTCTTTGGAGGAAATAAATCGTGGTGTTGACAAAGAGGAGCCGTGCACCAAAAAAAACAAGCTCCTATTACTACCGATTTTTTCAAAGAAACAAACTGTAGTACTTAAAAACAAGCCTTTGTATTATTAAAAGTCTCCCCTGAAGACCAGTAAACCGGTGTGAATGCGTTAGGACTGTTTTAAATCGATCATACAGGCAAAATCTTACACAATTAGGTCAACTTGCCCTTATTCGAACCCCTTATAATTCGAACGATTTTTTAGTCCCCCTGCGAGTTCGAATTATAGAGAGTCTTCTGTATATGGATCCGTATTCAGGAGTTTTTTACGCCGCGCTTTTCTTCTTGCTTTCAACTTTCGGTGGTGAGTTAATAGGTTTATTTCAGCACATTACAAATAAAACTTAAATACAATATAATACACTCGTTTTAGCAAACGTTCTCAAGTATCACTCTCTAAACCGTATAAAAAAAGAGAATAAGTACTACTGGGAACGAGGTTGGTAATCACTTGGAAAAGAATGAATCGAGACCAATTGCTGACTTATACAAACTAGTCCATTACTCATTACAGTTTGTGTTCATGAACAAACAATTAACACAACGCAGCGGTGTTCTACTTGGAACTGCTTAACTCAAAATAAAGATATCTGATGATAGCATAGCATAAAACATTTAGTGTCAAGTCATATAAAGCTTCTGAAACGGACTTTATATTGTCATAGACACTCTTTTTATTGAAGCAACTAGAGTTGGGACTTGCAACTAATATTGCTTTTTTTTCCAATTAAATTTTGCAAGTATTTGTGGCTTGCTTATCTTATTCGGACAGTTAAAAATTCTGTAGATATAATTAACCTTAACGCAAGTATATAATTATAGCACACTTTGATATTCTTAATGAACACCGCGCATGCGCACTTGATCTAGCAACGTCGTATGACTACTAGGTATCTTGCATACATAGCTGGCATATGCGGAGTTCAAAAATAAAATATACGGAAGAGAGTACTGAGTCAACGATCTTGCAATGGATTGGTTTCTTCGTACCGAAGAAACCAATCCATTACAAGTTCGTTGACTTAAGACACTATTCTTGTCACTTTTTGGAATCATATTGCTAAACTATTTAAAAGTTTTCTTTACACTGAGTTCTCGAGACAGGAGTATTTTAAAAATGTCATGCGATTAAATCCCATTCATACTGAGTATACGAAACTGTTTCTTACCTTTTAGGTACTCTCAATTGGTGTCATCAGTCTCGGAAAACGCTATGATAAAAGACGAGTTCGATTACAAGATTTTTTACAGAGACCATTGCTCGTTCCTTACTATTCGGAGGCATATTTAAAAAAAACTGTGGATGTAAAAGTAACACGTGATGTTGATATGAGAAGAGAGTTTTCTCAAACAGTTCGAAGACATTTTTCTAAAGAAAAAGGTTTCGATGCAAAAGAATTGTTACTAGTAACATGGAAAGTATTTGTTCCATTTTCAAAATCATCGGTAAGTATAATATTACTCTGTCGGTACAAGACCTCTAATTAATGTGGAAAAGATGTAGTTTTATTATATGCGTTTATTATATACGGAGAAGAGTAGACACTATTCTTCTCCCTAAAATTATAAAATACTAAAATTAAAATAGTAAAAAATTGTGTCAAACCTTCTTCCCAGGGCCCTCAATCTCTTGATTGAGACAAGGAGGCGAACGGCTCCAGGAACAAGGCATTGCGTGTAAAATATTAAAATATTAAAATCTCTTAAAATTAATAAAAATACAAATAAAAGGCAGCATATCAGGTAAGGAAATTACAATCAAAAAAGGAACAAACCTGCCATAGGAGGATAAAGACACCAAATAGACTCGGATTAAACAAGATGGAGCTAGACACAATACACAGGCAACAAGAGCCGGCGAATTGACAATCGAGCAGTGCAAAATAGACTAAATAGTTGCATAGACAAGACTGGCATTGACAAAACAAATTAGCATAATTTTAGTAGAGATAACAATGATAAAAAGTCGTTTTCCACCTCAGAATCCCAGAACCGTCTTGACGTCGTGTTGACGTTGTTGAAACGCTGTCACAACATTGTGTGCCGGCAGGGAAGAAGCTAATATGGACGTAGCGACGTCAAAATGTTGTTTTCTCGACGTTGATTGGACGTCACGTGCCACCTGTTTGTGTCAGTATTATTACAATGGGTTTCATCATAGTCAAAGCATTTACAAACTGATTTGTACTGAGCTTTTTCGGCAGGCTCTCACATCGATAATAATGTGTGTCAGCGTTTTCCGCCAGACTACTGTTATACAGACGTTTGAGATCATCTTATAATATCATCTTCTGACCACTATTAAGCTCCATTTAATAACCTGAAGCACCGTATATTTTGTATGTTTGATCTCAGGGCTCTTTGATGCGACCTTTACCGTTCAAGCCCGGAGAAACTGTCCTAAATACTCCTGGTTATTATATCCGCATACTGCATGTATGGTAATGCTCAATACGGAATTGTTTCCGGGATCGTATGATCCGGTATTATCATGCTGACCCGACGTCGCATGCCGGCAGTTATCTCCCAGAATTCCTTGCGAAAAATTAACTTAGCGGTCAGTTTTATTTATGCTCTATATGTTGACCGCCAATTGAGGTTTTTTCTATTGAATTAGGCCTATTACATAATATATGAATCTTTAACGACATCATTTATCCATATACATAATATATGACCTCATATATGACGGCAATAGAACTTTTTATAGATGTTAGGGGAGTTGAAGTGTCAGGAGAAAGCGATCTAATTAGAACATAAAAGAGATGCAAATAATATGGGGAATATTACAATCTTACTATATTTAAGGCTTTAATCGGTCGCTAATGACAACGGCCGAACGATTTAATAGTGAAAGCCGTCCGTATCAATAACGATAGATTTCAACAATTGTCGCGACTTATTATGTCATCAAGCTAGGAAAATCGAAATCCTATCGAAACCCGTCTGCGGACAATCATTTTTGTTGATAACTTTAGGATTTTGTCTTTTATTCAGACTCAAACTACCTTGTGAATATTGTCAGGTTTAACTTTTTCTTGGTCTTTGTGGGTGAGAGACATGATTCTTTGTATCTCCATGACAATATTCTATCATTAAATGTCAACATCACAATGAGGCGTTTCCATTTGACCAATATAATGTCTTCATTTGACGCATGGAAGTTTTCTTTCGTCTTTAAACCATACTGTTCAAATTCAAATTTTTTGTTTTTCCAGATGCAAATGACTGAACTGGTAGTCGGAAGCGATGGAGATAAATCCTTTGTTTCCATACATTACGACAGAGATTATTCTGAATTCTATGAAACATTTCGTTACTTTGAGTATGGTAGAAGTTTTGCTGGTTTCAGTGCTGGTGATAAAGTTAGGTAAGGGTCTATAATTTTCTTTTTTGTTTACGAAGAAATAAATCGTTTTCAAGATATAAGTCAGTTTCAATCATTTTCTCTCGTGAGAAACTGTAAACTGCGATCAGCTACCGTGTGTAAGGGTTCACGTAACGACAATTTTGCGCGATTCAAAATTGAAAAATGTTTTGGAAACTTCAGCTTATATCGTGTTTTCTCTGCTTTTGTACAAACGTATTCTAAGACAACTTTCAAAGACTTTAATTAAGGACCCATATGTTTGAACCCATGGGAATACATACGGTCTTGTCTTCAAAAATTCGATCTTACATGCGGAAAGAAAATATACCTATATTTGGCAGTATTTCATGCTGTCTCAGCAAAAAGCAATTTTTGGGATGCTTGATATTACCAAACTAAAGACAGTTATGTACAGAATCTCATTTTGTAGGAACACATGGAATATCACTTCTTAAATTATTCGATAGGCTAATTACCCCAATACTTGACTTATAAAGAAAAGCTCCTTGAATATAAACAATACCCTTTACGATACACTATAATAAAATAACCGTCAACTGCAAACCGTCGTCATTTAATAAACTATAACCCATCAACTGTCAACTGCCATTTTGACGTCTATTAAAACAATTACGGTACTTGATTGCCGTAATAAGCTGGGTTAGAACAAAACTTTCTTTCGCACTCACAAGATCAACAATTTTAATGATAAATCCAAGCCTAATACACAGGGCAAAACGCCTTTGGTACTAGGTTTATATTACAAAAACGCGAAGCATATACACCTACACCCATTTTCTTTTTTACTAGTGTACAAAATTGTTTAAGCCAGTGAACGGTTGCGTCTGGCAAATATATTTTTAAAGCAAAAAAAACAAAAAAAAACTTGATTGTCGTTACAGATATTCTAATATATTCGACGCTACACAACATTCGCTAACTGATGGCTATGATCAGATTCTTTCACAAAAATCAAATTTTGCTTCAACTGGCAGCTGGTTATTTGGTTTTGATAGAGAAAAAAGTTTTTCTGTTATCTCGCCAGATCGTCCTCTTTACAACAATAGTACGAAAGCAGGTTAGATTATATAGTGTAACTGTAAACGATGTCCAAACAGCATCAACAAAATGTCGTCATCTCATTCTAGTATTAACAGAATGTTACAAAGGCACTACGATTATATAGATATACCTTATTCCTTCTAATGCTCACGCCCCACATAATTTTGCGCCTTTAATTTTTGCGCCTCTAATTTTCTCGCACCTGACTCTAGCGCCCGTTTTGCGCCTTTGACCCTGTATATGCTGGGCTTTTGAACGACTAATAGGATTGAGATGAAACCTTTCAGATTTATAATATATTATAACAGGAACAAAATGATACCGAATATTTTTTGATGAAGTTAGCATTTTTCTGATGACGTCATCACAATTGATTTTAAATGGCTCATTTTCTTTAAAAAACATACTTTCTTTAAAATTTTAATTGAAAGAGTTCTACAAAATCTTTTTTCATTCTGTTTGCAGTTTTAGGTTGGTATGATGTTCTTTCACATAGTTTCCGGGGTTTTAGTGAAAATGTTGGAATATGCCAAAATTTTAATTTGCAAATCCGAAAAATATCCGATTTTTGAAAAGTCGGAAAGATCAAGGAAAATGGGATAGTCACATGACCAAACTTATCAGAACTATTTATTCTGTGATTTCAAGTAACTTCACCGAGTTTCGTAGCATTAACACAAGTTATGGTAAAATGATGATATAGATTTTTTACATTGGATTTCCCACTCGAAAATAAGTGATTTCAGGTTATGACCCATAACTTTTGATCTACTAGAGGTATGATTCAATTTGGTCAGTATGTGTCAGTATTGTACTGAAACCTGGCAAGTTTAAGCATCATCACTAGAGTGGTTCGGAAGTTATTTAAAAATATATGATAGGAGAGCGTAATCCGCCTGCCAGCATATATTGGGTTAATGCGCGAAAATAACCCGTTTAATTTTCGTGTACCTTAAATGCGCGAAAATAGAAGAGGCGCAAAAATTAAAAAGAGTAAGGTACTGATATCATTGCTTCCTTACCAGTTCAAAACCTGTTTGAAAATCTTGAAAATTTAAAAATAGTCAACCTTGTGCCCAGGGCTTCTTGACTAATTTATTATTATTACTATTACTATTTATATCGAAATAAAACTCCTCTTCCATAATTGGCAATCCGATATCCCGATTCGGGCTGCAAAGGATTAGCTATAACTAGGAAGGCTATAACAAGTCTAAAGATAACCATAATTATATCATTGATATCAATCAGTGACACTATTTCAATGTTTTGAAGTCTGTTGGTCATGGTGTTCGAACATGGACTAGACCCACTATTTCAATGTTTCGAAGTATGTTGGTCATGGTGTTCGAACATGGACTAGACCCGCTATTTCAATGTTTTGAAGTCTGTTGGTCATAATGTTGTTCGAACATGGACTAGACCCACTATTTCAATGTTTTGAAGTCTGTTGGTCATGGTGGTGTTCGACCATGGACTAGACCCGCTATTTCAATGTATTGAAGTCTGTTGGTCATGGTAGTGTTCGAACATGGACTAGACCCACTATTTCAATGTTTTGAAGTCTGTTGGTCATGGTGGTGTTCGAACATGGACTAGACCCACTATTTCAATGTTTTGAAGTCTGTTGGTCATGGTGTTCGAACATGGACTAGACCCACTATTTCAATGTTTTGAAGTAATTTGTTAACTCAAACAGATTTTTTTGTCCCATATGAGTTCAAGGTAACAAAAGTAACTGTATCTTCCTGATCTACAGACAATGATCGTCCTCTCTCTTAGTCTGTTTACTTCTGCAGTTAATGTAATACATTGACATCAGAATTTATTAACACGAAATGCTTGATATGATGATTTATTCTTTATTGATTTATTTATTTAATATATGCTTGATTCCAGTCTTCATTGCGGCATTATAATTAACAGATTAATTATTTTATGGTTGCATAAAATTATCATTAAATACAAAAGGAAACAGACCAAGTGAGATCAGGAAGAATCGAACTTTGTCTGTGGAAGAGGCTATATGTTCTGCAATATTTTATGTCTATCTTAGAATTGGACAAATGCAGTGTCTTTCACATCACGTGTCACGAAAAGGCACAGTGCGTTATAAAAGATGAGAAAGCAATATGTAAATGTATTGAAGGTTATATCGGAAATGGACGAATATGTATTTTACAAGGTACTCACATTAATATCATCTGATTGGTTCCTTCAGATTAATCAATCAATTGTAAACTGAACAAAAAACCCTTCTTCGCAGAGGTTTTTTTAGCCATACCAGATTTATTAAATATCTTACACAATAAATATTTCTAAAGGTCATCCCTTATCAGGTTTAATGTTATCAGGTTTAATGTTATCAGGTTTAATGTTTGTTTCCAAAGTACCACAGTCTACAGAAGACATTTAAACATCAATTTCTAGATGGAATATCTTCTTTTGGCTTTTATGCGGAACTTTTCTCCTAGCGATATCACTTATTTGTTTTATATACTTATACCCCCTAGATAAACATATGATCAAACGTTATCGTGATTAGATAGGTACCCTGTATTCCGAGTAAATGTTATGGGTGTTAACCCTATTAGGCCTAGGATCTTTAGGGCTCTGAGAGTCTGAACGGCTGCGAACAGCGTAATTATGTTAGTAGCTAATAGTCTAATTTGTACAACAATGTGTTCGGAAGTATATTTGTGGAACGTTTCAAGTTGTTATCAAAACAGATTTTACGAAGAGGAAAGCATATGTGCCCCCTCCCCTGGTATGGGATTTTCAAAAAGTTCCAGGCTAGGTAGAGGTTGCGTTTACAGAATATACGAATGTTTGTTGCCAATAGGTGGGAATGTATTGCTCGTTGGAAATATAAATGGTGTCGTAAATGACGTAAAGTTATCGCATATTGACAACTATGTATTTGTTAATCAGTCTACTGGAGAAGCAACGATATCAATATTTCCAATAAGTGCTTCAGTCAGCGTTATATTTCGTTTCTTGACGCCCATATATGGTTTGTTTGGATGGCTGTTTGCTACTCAATGCGACGATGTTTTACAAAATGGAATGAATATTGCTGGCGATCGATTAATTGTAATGACTAAACTGGATTTTGTAAATCGACCTGGTAAGAAAATGTCATCATCATTAAAATTGTGATAAACTATCCTGAGATAGGAAAGGAGCGAAATTTTTGCAATCTGATACTTTTTGGATAATTTCTCTGTCTGTATCTCCCTTAGATTGCGCAATTTTTGTTGGTTCAATATAAATGTAAATATATCACTTGTTTTATAAGCATCAGTAGATTTGAGTTAAGGTTCAGTGAGCGATTTGATTAGAGGTTTAGGAGCGATGTGAGCCTAAAATAAAGCTTAGGTGATACTAAAAGTCTATTGAATGACCTTCTTAAATCACACACAACAGTTAGGTAGTTCTTAAGTCTTTTAGGAAGATACTTGTAAGTTATTATGGAACATATGATACTTGTCCTATACATCTGGTGAGGATTAAGTAAACAACATATCTATATAACCTCACACATCAAAGCCCTGGGAACGAGGTTGTTATATAGCTTCACACATCGCTCCAAATAGAAATCTATATATTTTTTGTTATAGGAGTTATCTTAAATATTCGTCAAGAAGTGATGGCCTACAGTAGAGGACGCATTAGTGTACAAACAATAATTGATGGAAAAACAATAGATTTCAATGAGATTCTTCCAATTCTGAATTCCCTGCAGAATATAACTGAAGAATATCAACAGATATCAGATGGGGTTATTCATACTGAGACAACCCGAAAAACAAACAACAAAATGAATCAACTAAAAATTTCAAGGTTAATACAATACGAACCAGTTGGTTTTGCTGACCTTGCAAAATATAAAGTGCAACAGTACGCCAAGCAATCATCTTATTCTTTAATTACTGGTGTGACAGTTGTTGTAAAAGCGAAGATTTTGTGTAAACCAGGTAGGAGCTCTACGATGAAGGGTGTGTGCTTGCAGCTAATTAGTTTTTGTATGCAAAGAGACCAAACAATTTCAAGTATGTTCACAAAGGAATCTCCTTCTTCATACCTATTAATATCAATCTATTGTACTTGTAGATAATGATTCAAGCGATACACACCCTGGACAAAGAGATGGAGCTAAGGTTCAACCACCATCAACGAAGGTTCAGTTGCCATCAACTACGACTCAATCACCGTCAACTAAGGTTCCGTTCCCGTCAACTACGACTCAATCACCGTCAACTAAGGTTCAGTTGCCATCAACTACGACTCAATCACCATCAACTAAGGTTCAGTTGCCATCAACTACGACTCAATCACCGTCAACGAAGGTTCAGTTACCGTCAAAGACCCCTCCAGTTACTATCAAATCAGTTATTAATTTGAAGAAAACCCTTCAATCTTCTACAACACAGTCAACAAAGGAAATAAAACCATCAACAAACATAATCCATATGACGTCATCAACAACAATGAGTGCACTGTATTGTGGGTATTCCATTTGTTCAACGTATGCATCATGCGTGAGAGAGAATGGAATGGATGTTTGTCGATGTCAGCAAGGTTACCAAGGAGATGGCGAATCTTGTAAATGTAAAAAATCCTTCTTAAATTAGATAACGGAATAACTTAGGGACCATCTCCAAAATTCGTTACCAGGGGAAGAGTGCTGAATCAATGATCTTGCGATTAATTGGTTTCTTCTTCCCGAAGAAACCAACTGCAAGCTCATTGACACTCTTCATCATAAAAAAAAAGATATCTGCTTTTGGTAACGAATTTTGGAGATGGCTTTAAAGTTGATTTTCATTAGGTTGAAGACATTTCATTGGTAGAAATCGACATCACACATTATGTGATGCCAATGGAGGCTCATATAGTTAGGATAATTTTTTCTCAAATAGATATACCCTAAGATTTGTCACATTATTGTTCAAATTCTAAATTGGATTCCAACAAGAGCGTCCGTAAAAAGGTGAACGGTAAAAGTGTATATGATATCCGCGAACTTAAGTAAAATTCCTTTCTTCATCATAAGCATGATTGGGTCGTATCCTCCAACTGATGGGTGTTACGTCGATCTTCCAATGAATAAATCTTTTCACAAAACAATGAAAACGAGGCTTTAGTTGCTCAGAGTATAAACTTGTTGCAATGTAATAACTTTTTTGTGTAGTGACTTCCACCGCACAGTTCATTGATTGGTGAGTTTGATTGAATGTTTTAGTGCAAGATGAAATGATATTGGTAGTTCAAAGTGGCACTATAATGATGACGTCAGTACCATTTAAACATGACAAGTTTGTTTACATTCATACTGCACACGGTCATTTGTTAGTAGGTGTTGATTATGATTGTCGCGATAAAAATATATATTTTACTGATGCAACTGATGGAACCATTAAACGGGTACATCAAGAAAAACCAGAAAGCGTTGAGATAGTTTTGAATGGATTGGCTTTTCCAGAAGGTATGCTTTTACTTTTTACTTACACAGCCTTAAAGCATTATTTAGACGTACGTGTCCTCCCGAGTGCTTAGTTTTCGACTCGTATTACACACTTTGACTGTCAATGACTGTTAGTGATGTATTTGTTCGTACGAATTCTAAATGAAGCCATTACATTAGTTGAAAGTGACGTCATTTAGAATCCGCGTGAGTTTTGAGACCACTTGAAACGAGAGCATTACTTTTGACTTGAAGAGTTGGATGCTTTTTGAAATGTACGTTAAAATGTCAATTTATTGATTGTGAGTGAATGAGTAAGTATGTCTCCTGGTTCCAGTGGTTCAGGACTAAAGATAGTTCAGGTACCTGGTTCTAGTGGTTCACGACTGAAGGTAGTTCAGGAAGTGGAAAGACCAAAGTAAATGAAAGGCGTTGTGCTAATGCCTTCTAACGTTTAACGATGTAAATACCAGTTTCATGTTTATAGGGCTTTGCATTAGCAGGATAAACAACAAAATCTACTGGACGGATTCAACAAGACAAAGTATCAATGTTGCTACCATGGATGGAAAAAATCGTAAAATTTTATTTGAAGGAAATGTGAAAAATCCCAGAGCAATAGTTGTCCATCCCTTTGAGGGGTATGAGTATATATGATATTTTTACGACAGCGATCCTGTAATTGATTGGTTTCTTTGAAGAAAATAACCAATTGCAGATGTAACACATTTCTTTGATTTATTCCAGCAAAATTTGGTTCAAGATTTTGAAATTTTGAACAGTCTTCTAGTGTCATATAATATAGGGGGAAAAAGAGGATTTATTTTTATTCTAATAAGGAATATCTTCTGTGCATATATTACTCTTTCAGATCATTTTTAGGAAAATATTCTGGTCAGATTGGGACCGTAAAAATCCAAGAATCGAATCATCTAACTTGGATGGAACAAATCGTACCACATTTCTTACGTCACCACACGTACAAACACCAAATGGGTTAACCATCAATTACAAGACTAATGAATTATGTTGGGCTGATGCAGGACATGAACAAATTATATGTAGCGAAATACTTCATCCAACTAAAACGAGAATACTCGTTGATAAGGTAAAAACCGACAACTCTGCATTTGGA
Source organism: Neoturris breviconis (assembly GCA_032360805.1). Classification (NCBI taxonomy): domain Eukaryota; kingdom Metazoa; phylum Cnidaria; class Hydrozoa; order Anthoathecata; family Pandeidae; genus Neoturris; species Neoturris breviconis. The sequence goes on from JAULBZ010002014.1 coordinate 19,198, forward strand.
TTATATATTTCCATATATGAATCACATATATTGCCATATAGTGGACTGTATTTATGGGTGGATATATAGAGTCTGTACGTGAAGTTATAGAGTATCCAGTTATTCATGTCGATTATTTAAAGTGTTGAAACACCATAGCGAGTAGTGAAGGATGCACGAAGCAATCGTAAGGAGTATGCGTGGTCGTATAAAGATGATTTTTTTTTAAACAACTAGAGTTGAACTCTAGAACCATATTTGTGAAAACAATTTGGTAGCATTTTATGTCGCATTGTAACAACAAACAACGATGAACAACGATTATTCAAAATCGTCACGAATAATAATCTCACATTTTTAACACGTGAAACAAAGCAGTGTGTAAGCAGTATGACATCATATGTGCATTATGTATTATAGGTGCACCAGCAGTTTATAAAGTGTAAAATTATTTTATTACAGTTTACTCTTGATAAGTGGAACTCCAGGGGGTCCCAAAATTGGTTCCACTAAGCGAGAGTTTCACTTAGCGAAAGTTCTACTTCTGTAATTATTGTACTCGCTTACTTGTCACTTCTTACAATCATGTTGCTTACTACTTATCACTTCTTACAATCACGTTGCTTACTACTTGTCACTTCTTACAATCATGTTGCTTACTACTTGTCACTTCTTACAATCATGTTGCTTACTACTTGTCACTTCTTACAATCATGTTGCTTACTACT